>CM053784.1:386754549-387034549 GCA_028749045.1 Cupressus sempervirens
AAATTCATCAGTGGTTTTGTTGAAATAGTACACCGTCTAAATGATTTGCTAAGAAAGGGGGTAAAGATTGAATGGACATCCAAAGTCAAGAAATCTTTTGAAGACATCAAGGTGGCTATCTCCATTGCTCTAGTTCTCACCAACCCAGGTTATCAACCGTCATTGAAAGTCTTTTTTTTTTAGAACATTCATGTGCTAGCATCTTCACACAAAAGAAAGACAATAAGGATGAGAGGCCAATAATGTTCATGAGTTTTCCTTTGAAGAATGTAGAACTAATTTACCCAAACCTTGATAATAATTTAAAAAAAAATCCTTGGTAAAAGTAATCAAGAAGTTAAGTCATTGTATACTTCAAAGCAAAGTATAAACCACCGTGCCCAACCCGGTAGTTAAATTGTTGTTAATGTAGAATGAGATAGGAGAAAGGAGAGGTAAATGGATGGCTATATTACAAGAAATTGACTTATAAATTCAACCAATGAAGCTGGTGAGAGGACAAGGATTGATGAAGATGATGACTGAAAACAAAGAACAAGGTATAATATCTCATGTGTAAAAAAATGAAGGGATTATTTTGGACATTTGGCATTAAGACATTGTGTATTATCTCCTATAAAATAAATGCCCCCAAGGCATGAATAGCTTCTATGTAGAGGTCTGGATCTATTTTGAGACCTCACCAGAATCCTAGGGGTTTTGGGGACAAGTTAGAGGAGATATAGTGTGTCCCTGCTTAATTAGGGACATAGCAAGTCCCTTCTTTTATAATCAAGAGACTAGTACATCCTGGCTTGGGACCTATTTTGGGCCCTTCTCTTAGGCCCTAGTACTAGGTTTATTTGAGGTACAAAACTTGAGGTTCAATAAACCTGTGAGAGGGAGTTTATTTTGAGACCTTTATAAGCCCATCCATTTCTCTTATTTTGCATCATGCATTCGTGCTCAAGCACTCAAGCCTTCAGGTCTTCAAGCATTCAATTATTCAAGCATCTAAACTATTTTCAAGTGCATTAAAGCAGATCATTTTGCAAGCTATTGGACAAGAGATCTCATGCATTCAAGGTGCTTGTCAGTCATATTTTCCCTCCTACCAAAAATTGGGTTTTGTCTGTCAAACATGGCCAACGGTCATATCTATTTGAATATTCAAATAATTTAGATGACAGAAGGATATATTTAAAACTTTGGCTTATCCCTTATTTTCCTAAGTTCAAGACTTTTATGCTTTATCCCTTTAAAGTTCTAAGTCATGACCACACAATTATCTGTCATCGCCCAATCACCATAGTTTGTGCCTTCACCATTTACCAAGCTACAAGGGTGTGAGGTAATTATCCTTGTGGTTGGCATAGGGTCTTGGTTTAAAGTATTAATACCTAGTTAATGGTTGTGACTGTGTAGTCGCAATTTGTTAATTGGTTTCATCGCAGGGTCACAGAGGGTTAAGCTTAACTCAAAGATCAAGGCTACAATACTATGTTTTGCTTTGCTTTGCATGTTCGCAAGGTTAAAACAATTAATTAGGGTTTAGGTGGTGATGGAGCAATTCTCTTTTGTTTGCATGGTCCCATGAGTTTGGGGCTAAACTCATTAAAATTGTGACATGGCACCATATGGAATTTGATGATGTGGGGGTACTTAATCAGTCAGGAGTTCTAACATGAGTGGTAAATTGTGGTTTTCTCTTGGCCATTCAATGTCCTAGGATCAATGCTTGTTGCTATATCGCTAAAGAAAAATATATGATAAAAATGCATATCGAGATAGCGACGATACAACATGTGGATGTGTGGGTCCTATTTCTATTGTGGGCCACAGGCAAAAGAAATAATGTCAGATGAGTTGGCACATGATAGTGTTTTCATTGATTAGGGTATTGATAGGAGTTAATACATCTTTGGGACCATCAGATTGAATGTAGATCAAGCATCATTTTTTTGTCACTAACCAAAGATGTGAGGTCATTATCCATAATGACATAATGATAGATGGACATGTGTCTCAATGAGCTTGGGTGGCAAGTAAGCAGTTGGTAGTGACACTTAAGTTCATTTTTCCAAAGTCGCGAGCATTTCATGTTAATTCAAGGTTTAATCCACGATGACACGAATTGTATGTTGGAAGTTAGGTCCCCATGGTTTGTAGGGTCACTGACATTTGGTGTTAGCCAAGGAAAACCACAACGATAATGCAAAGGCTTAAAATCATGCAGTTGTTGGGTTACAACTATTAGTGGAAATGTCAAAGGAAAGTTGTGAAGAAACAATAATGATTAATTTGAATGAGCTCATGGTTTCGCAAGGTAGATCAATTAGTTAAGATGAAAGGTGGTGAAGCTATGACAAGATTAGGATGTGGGTCAACATAAGTTTCAATGTTGGTGAGGTGGCATAATGATAAAATAGGACTAGTCCATGTGGCAAAGCCTAAAGATTAACTCCAGCTAACAATTGACATGACTAACTTGGCATGTTGATTACAAGAAAGAAAAACTCTTAAATGGAAAATCTAATCTTCTTGATTGTCCACAACCACTCTTCAACATTCTCCATGCCTGATAAATATAAAGGGATAATCCATCGCTGCCTGGTTATCCATCTACCTAGTCAAAACATTAATGGCCATCATTTCTGTCTACTCAAGGTTATGTTTGATAAATAGATATGATTTTCCTGCATCTAGATGTGTATTATGATCAAATCTTTCCTAGATTTGCAATGATTATTCTTTGCAACATTAAATGCAGTAGTTGAGTTTTGCCTTAGGATAGAAGCTATCTGAGTTATGCTTGCACTATAAAAGTAGATTTTGTAATCCTTCTTAGGGTTGGTCTTTTTTTAATATTCTTTAATAGCAGTATTCCACTTTATTACTATAATTTCCTTTTGTCTATGAATGAATATAATCTCTATTGTGCCTCATTCTCTATTAACATAAGTGCAAAACCTTCTTGCCTTTGTTAATGTATTTTTTTTCATTCTTCAATATGCATAAAAGTATCTGCTATTTTCCCTTTGAATGTTATGGAGAGAAGCACCTTCCTCATAGTATTCATTTGGTTTTTGATCTTTATGTGATTGTTGAGTCAAAACAAAGGTTGAATTAGTGTCTTCTAAGATTATATTGATGAATAGTGCATTGTTAGGTAGATATATGACTGAACAAACTATTTTGGTGTATCACCCCCTTTAAGTTAGACTAGGTAGTTTTTATTTCATGCATTCCTTCTCCCTTTTTCATCTCAAAGAGTAGTTAGGTGCACCCTAATAGTAAGGAACCCGACCTTCTTTGGAGACTCAATCTCATAGCTCATGTCCCACGGCTTGGAGAGTATTTCCATGTTTCACAAGGTTTCCTTTAGGTAAAAACTTTAGGCAAGGGTGCAAGCTTTTGTGACAACAATTTTTGGCACACTTGGTGGGACTAACACTTAAAGCATTATAAGTTCACTAGTGTCAAAGAAGAAAATTTCAAATTCATGCTTAGAAGATAGTGTTACTTTTAGTATTTAGGTCCTTCAAAGGCTCATTTTCAAAGTACTTGGTGACTCCAACTCTACATTTTGGTTTCTAGACCAAAGTTTATGTGATTCATGCCCAAAGCTCATACAAGGGCATCTTCTAGAGGTAATTTTCAATACACTAAGATTTCATTTTCAAACCCTAGAAGAAAGAGAAGTAGATTATCTTTATCACCAATTAGGAGTGCAACAATAACACATACACCTGCAAGCTCTCTCTCCACTCCTCTTGTTGATAGATCACAGCCTAGGTTGCCATCTTTTCATATAAATAGGCCATCATTCCATATGGCACAACCTAGAGCACATGCATTTGCCACCTTTAATGGTGGAAGTCCTCTCCTTTTGGCTCAAAGACATGATATCTTAGTGTTAGCTCTTAAAAGTATATTTGATTTCACTAGTGAGACTTCTATTTCCCCTATAGAGCATATCCAAGAAATTTCAAATGTCTACAATATACATGGTATTACTGAAGATGATGTTGTTGTTAGGCTTCTAGCTTCATCCTTAAAGGTAAAAGCATTACAATGGTATAGAGGTTTGCCTCATAACTCTATTACTAATTGGGATGGGTTAAGAGCAGGGCTTTGTAAGTACTTTGAACATAAAAGTGATCACCTATCACTTTTAGAGTAGCTAACAACTATTAAGAGAGCACCCCATGAATGTATGACTGACTTTAATTACAAATTTCAAAGGACATGGGATAGAATACCTACTACAGTAAAGCCTTCCCCTAGTAATGCTTTCTTACATCACCTTAGAGCCTTTAATAGTAACATAGCTACCATAGTACAAACTATGGGAGGATATACTTTACCAGATGCTTATGAAATTGCTATTAAGATAGAAAATATATTGATACAAGGAGGAAAGTTAGCTCCAAGGCCTCCACTGCCTTTCTTCCCTGACATGCCCAGTCATCAGCCTATTGTAGCCCCTATCCTTACCACATCTACAAGTTAATCCCTTGCTATTTTCCCTTTGGCCTCCACATCTTCAAATGGAATAGATGAAATTAAAGATATGATGCAGTCTATGATGCAAAATATAGATAAGAAGTTATAGGGTTAGGAGAAGAAGCTAGAGGATAGTTTCTCAGTGCTACAAAAGATGAATAATAAGGTGGCGACCTTAGAAAGGCAACAAGCTAAAACCAATAAACCTCCCTGACTTTAGTATCAAGGTCCCATGCATAATAGGCCTCCAAATCAAAATCAGGGTTGTGTTTCATATAATCAAAGTAGACCTATTGCCAATGCCCTTGCTGCAAATATAAACCTAAATAGGGCCTTAGTCCCTCAAAATAATCTTGCTCAAGATCAAGACTTATGTTCTTCCTAGAACTATTCCTATGCTTATTGTATGTGGCAGAAGGCAAAGTCTTACTTAGCATTGACTACACAAGAGCAAGCATTAGGACAACAATATAATGTTAGTCAACCTACTGATGGTTCCCATATACAATAGCAGGGTGATTATTATTTCATGAACCATTAATTAGAGGAGCATTTTCATGTTAATCATGATGTTATAGCTCACAATACTATAAGTAAGAGAAGTGGGTTGTTAAGGATTTTCCATCTCTCTCACCTAATCAAGCTTAAATTTCAGGTGCTACTCCTCATGTGTCAGTGATGAATGCACATTCTAATATTGCTCCTCAATAGAGGCAAGACATGAGCAACAAGAAGTCTATTGAACCTAAGACTTCTCAAATTCAACCACTTATCCATACAGCTCCCAAGGCTTCAGCCAAAGCAGCTAATACTCCTTTCAATGTAGTAGACTAAATGAAAAAGACTAATATCAATATCTCTATATGGGATGTTGTTGATCTATACCATCACAGAATAAGCTACTGCAACAAGAGCTAAAGAGCATAGAGGTGAAGGATCAACCACCTAGAGAAGATGATGCAACAAGCGTGGTGCAAACAATAAAAGGGGGAGAAACAAGTAAGAAAAGCATACCTCCTCCCTTTTATGTCTCTTTAATCATAGGAGACAAACTAGTCCATAAATGCATGATAGATTTAGGGGCTAGTAGTTCAATAATGCCTAGAAGTGTAGTTGATCTCCTTGGTATCAACTATGAGCCTATAGTTAGGGATGTGCTTTAATTGGATGGTAGCTCTACCAAGACTGTAGGAGTCTTAAAGAATGTAGAAATGGCATTGCATGCATGTAACCCAAGACATATAAGTTGTTGAGGTCAAGCCATATTTTGCAATCTGTCTTTCTAGAGACTTCACTGCACAAATAGGTGGCTATATTTCATCTGATTGGTCCTACATGTTTTTTAGAACAAGATATGGAACAAAATCTTCCATAAGAGAAGAGCCTCTAGCCCTCAATCATATAGAAACCTGTAGTCCATGTCGCATAAACATGAATTACATTGCCTTTGAAGAGGAGGATGGAGACATAGCAAAGGATCCTGCTACTTCTTTGGTAGAAGTGCCTAATTATCTTTTGGATGAGTGGGCCACTGCTTTGATCCAGTGGAAGAAGCTCCACAAATAGGATTTGGCACATACTGCATATCAGAGAGGGATGCTCCTATTCCTAATCTCGTAAAAAAGGAAAAGGATATTGATGGGTTGTGGAGCATGTTTTTTGACGGCTCAAGAAATAAGAATGGTTCAGGGGTTGGTGTCATGCTCATTTCCCCTAAATTGGAGAAGTACTATTTCTCTTAAAGACTCCAATTCAGCTACACCAATAATGTAGTAGAATATGAGACTTTGATATGAGGTCTCCAACTTGCACAAAATAGAGGAATCAAGACTCTAATGGTATTTGGGGATAGTGAGTTGGTTGTTAATCAGGTAAGGAGCCAAAATGTCACAAGGAACAACCTTCTTAAATCATACAAGCACAGAGCATGGGATTTTCTTGAAGGCTTTCAAGCATCCAATATTTAGAGTGCTCCTAGGGGCAAAAATAAATATGTTGACAAACATGGAGCAATTGGTATTTCTTATGATGTACGAAAACATGTTGAGGATAAAAGAGAGCAAAACATTAGGGTGGTTGTAAGGCCTGCAATTGCAGACAAAAATACCAATTGGCAAGTGTTTGATTCTGATACACAAATTGTCAACTTTCTGCAAAATGAAGCAAAATTCTCAAAGAGGAACCAGTCCAAGTTGCAAGGCCAGTATGTTGATCAAATCATGAACCTCAATTCAAACAAGTTACCCAAAGGCCTAATCACTTTGGAGAGTATCTTCAACTCTGATGACCAAGTAAGGAGCAAAGATTTGAATCTAGTTTCCAGCAAAGATGATCATATACCTATCACTATTACTAATGAAAAGACTCTCAATTTGGGAAAGGTATGTTCTAAAGCTAAACAAGAAAGTTTTGTTCATTTATGTCAAGAATTCAATGATGTATTTGCATGGACATATGATGATTCAAAGTTTCAACATACCATAGATTTGAATAGTGATGCTAAACTTGTTAGACAAAAGCAAAGACTAGTCAACCCTAATATTGATCCTATGATGAGAAATGGGCTATCCAAACTAATAGAGGCTAATATATTGTTTCCTATTAAGCATTCTTTTTAGGTAGCCAATCTTGTCCCTATTAGGAAAAAGAGTGGAGAAATTAGACTATATGTAGATTTTAGGGACCTAATGTTGGTAAACAGATTTGTTCTTTCAGATTATTACTCTTTATTACCCAATTCAAAACAATATCTAGTCACAAATAGCTGGAAAGCTCTTTGTAGATGTATTAGCTTTCCTCTGAATTAGTAGGTATAGCTCCCTGAAATAAATTTGCAATGAATTTGTTTTCTTCCTAAACTACTTTGGGGTATGTTCTTAACCTGAGAACAATAGAGGGATAACCAAGCTAAACCTAAATAAAATCCAACTCAGGCAGATAAAAACTTCTCAACACTGGAATAGATTCATGTACCCACACATCTTATGAATCCATAAATCTCATCTGCATAATTAATTGATGCTGAACTAGGCAAATTCAAACCTAAACTATAACTAATAAATTGGAAATATTAATAGAATCTCTTTGTCGAATGAATTATAACAATACTTAGCATATTAATCTGTTGCCTCAAAACAGGGGAGGTAAAACTCTGTTCTTCCCTTATTCCAATTCTAGATGAAAGAGAAAACTTAAACTAAACATAATAGTAATTGGAACAAAAAATGATTGACATAAAATACCATTCAATTGTCTCTACAACAAACAATACTTCACACCAAAAAATTTGCCAACCTTTCATTAATCTTTTCAATTCATACATATAGAGTTTTGAGATGACCATTACAAAGGAAGTTTAATCGGTTCATCTTCTGAGGGTGACAAATGCCAAGGTGCCAGTTTGTCATATTACAAAATTACAAAAGAAAATAAAAAGAGGGTATAATATGAATAATTTAGATTTCTTCCCCCTTTCTGTTTTCGCCCTATGTGACTTAGCAACAACCATTATTGGGATCAACTCTTCATGATTGGGCACATGTGTATTGGTGAATCTCAAAAGTCATTTTGTGTGTTCCCTTGCTAATTCTTTTACAACATTCAACTGATCTGGCAACTCTTTTGCGGCCAGATGTATCCAACCCTGAGCGCTTGGAGTTCTACAGTTCTGTTCTGGCTACTAGAAGCTACTATAGACAAATTATCTAAAAAGGTATAGAAATTACTTTTCATCACTTCTATTCTAATGAAGTCCTTTCCTTGGCCACTAGTTTGAGAGTTAGTGTGTAACCCTCTCATCAGCTCAAATCCTCTATCTTGAGTCCTCTTTATTTTTCCCTCTGTCTCCTTGAGCCCTTTCTCAGCTTCTTGGATCATCTCTAGTTTGAACTGCATACTTTGGAACCATTCGAACAAAGGTTCATTCCCTTTCTTTAGAATCTTCGCTTTGACTGCTTCTTTGGCTTTCATCTACATGATCATCTTTAAGAGGGAGAGGCATTCATCACACCTGACTCTTTCTCTAGCCAAAGTGTTACTGCTAGATAATATGTTATACTTTTCTGTTTCCAATCTGAGGATAACATTTCCAATTTGATCTATGAGAGAAACTCCTTCTGATTTGAGTCTCTCAGTCCACTCTCTACCAATCTAGCCATAGTGCCTATCTTCCTGGAGCCGAGAAATGAGAGCTTGCACTTCAGCGGCACTAGGAGTTTGAGTCACAAACATACCAAAAATAGTTGCTAGTGGAGTGACTAGCTACCTAATAAACTTATTCAACTCTTCTATTTCTGCCTTCATCTTGATCTTGGACAATTTGAGACTCTCTAATTGTCCTTCTATCACTTCATTGCTCAATCTCCACAAGCCAACCTTTGTGTCATGCCTGGCTTCCCCGAGGTTGATTGAATGCAAAGTAAAATCATCAGGAGTCATGTCCTCAATTCTCCCTCCTTTGTTTAGCTTTGCTATCTCCATTGTTAGGTGCTCTATTTTTGGATCTTATCCAAGTATGGACAAAGTCTTCTACTTCTTAACCTTTAACCTTTGCCAATGCAGTCCCAGAATGAACTGTGAGGGATATAGTGTCTTTTGCAGAAACACTCTCATCTTTTCTTTTCTTTTTCCTCTCCAAAGTATCTTCTAGCCAAGAATTTGTTCCTATCACCTTAGAAGTTGTTTCAAGTGATTCGATGCTAAACATCTTCTTTTTTACTAGAGTCATGGCTATAATGGTTGAAGAGAAAGGATTCTTTGAGTCCTTGGAGATGAGTCTAGAAGAATCCTAGCCCTTCTCCATCTTTGAAGTCTTCCTCGTCTCTTCAGTCGATTCTGTTGACTCACTGGTGCTACTTTTTCCATCCCCTAAGTCTACTATATGGATGGGAGAGCCACCTGGTCTCAACAGGGAGGCACTTGTTGATGGCACAGGGATATGATGAGGAGATGGGATTGGAGTGGTACGTGGAGAAGGAATAGGGGTAGTGTGAGGAGATGGAATGGGAGTAGTATGTGGGGAAGGTACTAGGGAAGGAACACTGCCCTTTGGTTCTTTTGCTTTCTTCTCTTCAGTGCCAATCTGGTTCCTATAACTGGCAAGGATCCATCATGACATGTTGGGGCTATAGGAATATTCTTGTTTGGGGTTGATCACCTTCACCCACAGGTTGAGCTGGTCCTTGGGTGGAAGCTATGGTCACACCCATTGTAACACTCTGAGATGAAGTAGGCATTGTAGCTGTTGGAGAGGCTTGTGTGGTTGCACCCTTACTTCGGCTCTTTTTGGTTGTCCACTCAACCTACTTCCCAGTTCTTTTGATTATCCTTTCCATTATAATATCGAGACTCTCCTCCATGTCCACATATGGCTCAGAACTGATAGGAATTTCTCTTAATTTAGTAAGGTATGTATTGCTATACATATTTTGACCATCATCCTCTAATCCCTCTACGTTGAGATCAATGCCATATGTCTTTATTTGTTCCATCAGAAGTCTAGCAAATGCACAATTGTGACTCTCCAACTCATCTCTACAATCTGCCCAATAATCCTCCAAAGTGGTGAAATGTTTGATGACACTCCCAATCTGAAGCACCTCCCTTGCATATCCATTTGGGTCAAACATGGGCCTCATAACTTCATATTCCTCCAATTTGTACTTACTCTCGAATGCCTTGAGCATGTTTTTAGCATTAGACTGAGAATCACAACTGTAAGCCCCTACCTTCATGGGGAACTCATATCCCTTCTTCCTTAGACTGGCACTCAACACATTCACTTGGATAGCTTGTCTTATGATCTCTATGAGCACGATCATGTCGCTTGGGTATCTAGGCAGCTTCAGAGGAAATCTATTGAAAGTTGCAAGACACAAATATGAAAAGGATGAGAATTGAATGAAATAGCTACCAAACTGGCTAATGGTTGCCATTGCTTCTAGGCTAAACCTCCTCTCTGGGCATCCTTGTAGCTCCCTGCAAATCCTGATTGTAAAAGAGTCATTAACCCTGACATACTCTGCATAACTATTTTGTAACTGCAAGCATGGAAATAAGTTATAAGAAAGTGGTAGTTCAAAAATCAGTTATGTTCATCTCTATATAGAAATCTCAATCCACCCATTAATCTTCAAGATTTGTGCCACACAAGTGAATTAAAGGATAAATCCATTAGGTCAGTAGATGCGGGTGTTTCCAATGGATTTTTACATGTCATTTCACTATTCCCATTGAGCCAACGGTTACTTTCCTTTATTACAGACTTACTTTCCCATTTTTCACCAAGTTACAGAGAATTAAGAATGGAGTACTCCATGGGGAAAAATCCAGCCAGCCAAATTTTACTCAAGATTCCTTGCCAAATGTGATCAAGTAGCGTCCATTATCCTTTTTAAACATCCTACGATTTATCTATGAGCCCAACATGCTTGCATAAGTGATTTTTCAATGGATGCAAAAAATCGTTCCAAACGGTTGAAAACCCACTGCGGAGAAGGTAATTTCTATTTTTCTACCCTTGTTCTTATTTTCACTTAGCCTTTTAAGTTAATATGTCTCTAGACTTCAAAAAGTCTCAAAAGAGCTATGAAAATGAAAAAAAGGAGACCACTTACTTTCTTTTCTCTCTTACAAACGCCTTTGTTGGAAAACTGACTTCTTAGGTCGAAAACCTGTAGTGGAGAAGCCGCTTTAGAATTTTCCACCAGATGTTATTTTGATCATTATATGATTTCTGAGTAACTCCCGAGGTAGAATAATACAACGTAAGAACAATCCATCCATAAAACAACTCATTTCCTCCTTGTTCTAGCTTTTATTCCTCTTTTGTTGACCTCTGTGAAAAATCACCCTCGCAGTTTGAAACTCTGCTAAGGAGAAGCCGATGCTAGGTTTTCTATAGACTTCATTTTCTTTATATGCAAACTATAATAAGTCACGAGAAGGTTCATTCTTGGAAATGATTTTGTGAAGATCATGATACAAATTAAGAATCTCCATCAAAAAGGATCTTAGATTACCCACAAAACTCATGACAACAAGGGGAAACCCACCCGGTTGTGTAATGCGGGAGAAGGAGGAAGATGAAAATCCGATGGAAAGACTTTTCACTTGGGGAAAAGAAACAAATTTTGACATACCTAAACCTAATTGAGACACAAGACCATTTTTCACTTTGCATAATGGGTACAGGGTGAAAAGTGGGGCAACACCTTAATAGGGCTTCTCTTAAAGATCACCATCCTCTCCCTTCCATGGAACAAATCCCATCCAAAGTTAGTGGTTCAAAAATATTTTCTTTCTTATATGGGTTTTCTGGTTATAATCAAGTATTAGTCCAAGACTCTAATAGATACAAGATAGCCTTTAGTACTAAATGGGGCACTTATGCCTATAGAAAGATGTCTTTTGGACTAACTAATGCAGGTGCTACTTTTCAAAAGAAAATAGAGATGGCTTTCAAGAATATAATTGAGAATTTTTTTTGTTCTACCTTGATGATATAACAGTCTACTCCAAGAATGTGGCTGATCATTTTGGTCATCTGAGGCAAGTATTTTTCAAATGTAGAGAATATGGTGTATCCTTAAATCCAAGCAAGTGTGTGTTTGCCACCAGTCAAGGAAAATTACTTGGACATATTGTGTCTAAAGAGGGTTTAACTATTGATTCCAAGAGAACAAAGGGAATCTTGACTTTCCCACTTCCTACTCATAAGAAAGGGTTGCAAAGCTTCCTTGGTAGAATCAACTTTGTAAGGAGATTTATCCCTAATATTACTAACATGGTTAAGCCTCTTATAGCCATGCTCAAGAAGAATATGGTCTTTACATGGACAAAGGAAGGGAGAGCCAATTTTGAAGAAATTAAAACAACAATAGCATTAGATCCTACCCTTATCAATCCTAATTTTGATAAGGATTCCATTCCATATACCCTTGGAGGCGAGTCAAGCATCTTAGTTGTCTTGACATAGTTGAATGATGCAAATGAAGAACAACCTATAGCCTTTTTCAGTGAAGGGCTAAAGGATTATGAAGATAAGTATAGTCATTGAGAAAAATAGGTCCTCTCTATCATAAGGGCCTTAAAGAAGTCCATACATTTGTTACCACATAGTAGGATCCAATGCCTAGTCCCTCATGCAAGTTTTCTTTTAAATAAGGATGTCAATGAGAAGAGGGTTGGATGGATCACTAAGGTCATTGAGTATGACATAGACATCAAGATCACCAAGTTTTTTAGAGGTAAAGAATTATGTGAATAGATGATTTCATCTCAAGAGACAACAAAGGAGGTTGCTCTAGTTATAGAAAATGCAGAATCAACATGGGATGAAAATCCAAATAGTTGGATGCAAGACATGATGACCTTCTTGTTAGGAGGAGGATACCCATAAGGATTAGACAAAGCTAAAAGAAGACAATACAGATAGGATGATTAAAGAATTTCATGATGATCCTAATAGTGGTCATTTATTAGCCAGAACAACAACTATGAAGGTCATGAGAGCTCGTTATTATTGGCCAACTCTATTCCATGACTATTATAAACATGTAAGGAAGTGTGAGAAGTGTGCCTTCTTTTTAGGTAAACATAGATTAGCAACTCTTCCCCTTCATCCTATTCAGGTCGATCAACCATTTGCCCAACGGGGACTAGATTTTATTGGTCTAATCAATCCACCTTCTAGCTCTAGTCACAAGTGGATCTTGGCTATAACAAATTATTTTACAAGGTGGACATAAGCAGTAGCCTTGAAGGATGCCACAGAGACTTTAGTGGTTGAATTCCTTGATGGAATTATAACTAGATTTGACACTCCTTCAACCATAATATCAAATAATGCTAAGTCTTTTGTTGGGACTCATATTTGTTCTTAAGTAGTTGACCATGGTATCTATCTGAGCAACTCCTCAAATTACTACCCCCAAGGCAATGTCTTAGCTGAGCATCTAATAAGAACCTGATCAAAATCATGAAGAGGACTATTGAGGACAACTAGAGGTGTTGGCATTCAAAGTTAAAAATTGCTCTTTGGGTTGACAGAATTACACCTAAGACATTAGTAGGTAATTCACCTTTCATGTTGTTATATGGAAGGGAAGCAAGACTTCCTATTTCCCTTGAATTCCCCTCTCTTGAATTAGCTCATAATTTGGAGCTAATGGAAGGTGATGCCATGACAGTCTTGATGGCAAAATTAATGGAGCTAGAAGAAAAGAGACAATAGGCTATGTAGACACTTGAGATTCATTAGCAACAGGTCAAAAAGAACTTTGACAAAAGGGCCAAAGCTGGGGTTTTCAAAGAGGAAGACCTTGTTCTCAAGTGGGATGCAGATAGAGCCAAACTAGGTAAACATTCCAAATTTAATGCTATTTGGAGTGGGCCCTATGTTATCACCAGTTACAAGCAGGCCAATGCTTTTCAACTATCCAAACCCAATGGTGATGTCCTACCAATTCCATTTAATGGAATTTATCTCAAAATTTGCTTCTAGTGAGGGTTAGGCTTTCCTATATATATTAGGTTAGTTTCCAGTTTTCCAAGAAGTGCACGAGCACAGGTTATCTCTCTGTTCTTTTAGAGATAAGCTAGTTTTTGAGATTTTTTGATGTTGCAAAGAAGATGGAGGCAAAGTTTTCAAAGTTTCTTGATGTTGTAGAGGTTGTAGTTCTTTAGTGCTTTTGGTTTTGCAAAGCAGATCTCAGCTTTTTACGACTCTATAGCCTAATGGATACTTGAGGTCATTGATCATATACTTAGTAGTCTAGTATCCCCTCTAAGTTGCCAAATATTAGTCATATTTTCCCTCCCATCAAAAATTAGGTTTTGTCTATCAAACATGGCCAACGGTCATATCTATTTGGATATTCAAATAATTCAGATGACATAAGGATATATTTAGAACTTTGGCTTACCCCTTGTTTTCCTAAGTTCAAGCTTTTCATGCTTTATCCCTTTGGAGTTCTAAGTCTCAACCATGTGATTATCTTTCATCACCCAGTTGCCACAGTGTCATGTCCCCTTTTCAAATAATTAAAAATAATAATCTTTTCTAAGGTAGGCAGGCCCAAAAAGGTGAAGTTTCAGAAAAAGGGGATAATCTTTGGAAGCTAATGGACTAATAAATGAAAATTATTATTAAAATATGTTTTATTAACCCCTCTTGGACGTGAGTTAGGGTTATGCCCTCTTTTAAGGAGTTTGGAGGCATTTTGGGCTCATTCCAGAACTTGATTTTTGCGCATTGCTTTGTTGTTCTCAGAGGCTGCCAAACCTGTGAAGAAGGAGACCCAAGAACGGGAGTTTGTAGGTTTCCAAGAAGGCTAAGGATGGGAGTTTGAAGCCATTCCATGTGCATGCTCATGTAGAGTTTGCCTTTGTGTTGAACAGTGCAGATTTGTGAGTTTTTGGGTGATTTTTTGTAAGAGTTTGGTGTTTTCGGTTGAGTATTTCATATCAGTTTGGGTTGCTTCTATATATCAGACTTTTAAAAGTTAAAATAGAGCTGAATATATTTATTTGGATATGATTATACTTCTTTGATTGATTACTAAGTTTTTGTGGTGATTCCAGGCTATTTTGTGCTATTTTTGAGTGCCCGATGAGCATTGTTTTTGTCTTCCGTTAGGGAGCTATTGTCTGCATGTTATACAGATCTGAAAATTTCATTTTATAGGCTTTTATGCTGCTCAAATTTCTGTAAAAATGTCCACTTTCAGATTTATAAATAATAGGTGAAGCTGTGAAGCTTTTGGCACTATTTCTGGCATACCCGATTTGGGGTTTATTGAGAAATTGGTGGATCTTTGAAATATTGGTTGTTTGATTTTAAAGATCTGATTTGAGGCTTGAAATATCATATAAAATTAGAGAAAGGGACATTTCATGCAGTTTGTGCCTTCACCATTTACCAAGCCATGAGGGTGCAAGATAGTTATCCTTATGGTTGGCGCAAGGTCATGGTTTAAAGTATTAATACCTAATTAATGGTTGTGACTGTGCAATCACAGTTTGTTAATTGCCTTCATCACAGGGTTGTAGAGGGTTAAGCTTAACTCAAAGATCAAGGTTGGGACATCACATTTTCCTTTGCTTCGCACATTTGCAAGGTTAAAATAGTTAACTAAGGTTTAGGTGGAAATGGAGCAATTCTTTTTTGTTTGCATGGTTGCATGAGTTTGGGGCAAACCTCAAATTAAAGTTACAACATAGCGCCATATGGATTTTGATGATGTGGCCACACTGAACTAGTTAGAATTTTTGACATGAGTGGTAAACTATGGTTTTCCCTTGGCCATCTGATGTCCTAGGATCAATGCTTATCGCTAATTAGCTAAAGAAAAATGTAGGATGAAAATGCATAGCAAGATAGTGACGATACAACATCTAGACATGTGGATCCTATTTCTATTATGGGCCACAAACAAAAGAAAGAATGTTAGATGAGTTGGCATAGGGAAGTATTTTCATTGGTCAAGGTACTGACAGGGGTTAATACATCTTTGAGACCATCATATTGAATGCAAATCAAGTGTCGTCAGTTATGTCACTAACCAAAGATGTGAGGTCATTATCCATAGTGACATAACAACAAAAAAACATGTGTCTTAGTGGGCCCGAGTGACGAGTAAGTAGTTGGCAATGGCAGTTAAGTTTATTTTTGTAAAGTCATGGACATTTCATGTTAAGTGAAGGTTTAAGCCACAATGGTGTGAATGGTATGTTGGCAGTTAGGTCCCATGGTTTGCAGGGTTGCTGACATTTGGTGTTAGCCAAGGAAAACCACGACGACAATGCGAAGGCTTAAAATCATGCAATCATCAAGTCACAACAGTTAGTGGGAAATATCAAAGGCAAGTTGTGAAGCAGCGATAACGGTTAATTTGACTGAGCTCACAATTTTGCAAGGTAAAATGGTTAGTTAAGATAAAAGGTGGCAAAGCTGTGACTAGGGTTAGGATGTGGATCAACATAAGTTTGAATATTAGCGAGGTGGAATAATGATAAAATATGATTGGTCCACGTGGTGAAGCCAAAAGATTAACTCCAATTGATTGATGACATGGCTGACTTGGCATGTTGATAACAAGAAAAAAACAACTCTTAAATGGAAAATCTGATCTTCTTCATTGTCCACAACCACTCCTCAACATTCCTCATGCCTAATAATTGTAAATGGACACTCAATCACCTCTTGGTTATCCATCTACCTAGTCAGAATGTTAATGGCCGTTGTTTTTGTCTTCTCAAGGTTCTGTTTGATAAATCGATATAATTTTCTTGCATCTGGATGTAATCTTTCCCATATTTGCAGTGATTATTCTCTGCAACCTTAAATGTAGTAGTTGAGTTTTACCTTAGGATAGAAGCTATCTAAGTTATGCTTGCACTATAAAAGCAGATTTTGTAATCCTTCTTAGGGTCAATTATTTTTTATGATTCTTTAGCAACAATATTCCACTCTATTATTGTAATTTCCTTTTGTCTATGAATGAATGTAATCTCTATTGTGCTTCATTCTCCATTAATATAAGTGCAAAGCCTTATTACTTTTGTTAATGTATTTGGTTTCATTCTTCAAATTGCATAAAAGTATCTACTATTTTCCCTTTGAATGTTATGGACTGAAGCCCCTTCCTCATAGTATTCATTTGGTTTATGATTTGTATGTGATTGTTGAGTAAAAAAAAAGGTTGAATCAATGTCGTCTAAGATTATATTGTTGAATAGTGCATTGTTAGGCAGAGATATGACTAAGCAAACTATTTTATGTGTATCACCCCCTTTAGATTATATTAGGTAGTTTTTCTTTCATGCATTCCTTCTCCCTTATTCCTCTCAAAAAGTAGTTAAGTGCACCCTGATAGTAAGGAAGTTGACCTTCTCTAGAGACTCAATCTCATAGTTCAAGTCCCACAGCTTGGAGATTGTTTCCATGTTTCATAAGGTTGCCTTTAGGTAAAGAATTTAGGAAAGGGTGCAAGCTTTTGTGACAATAGTGCTTTCAAGGATCTTCAAGAAGTTTATTTGGGGGTTTCATTGTCCATCTTTCAAGATCATGTTACAACCTTTCAAAATCCAACTTCCTTCTTTAATTATAGTGGATCTTGCCTCAAGGAAGGACTTCTATATTCACACTTCTTCTAAGTTCACATCTTCTTGATCCATTCAATTAGTAAAGTGATCTCATTACATTTTATTTGAAAAATACTAGTATTGTAAGTTGAATTCATGTATTTACTTTAAATTTCTAGCAGTTTAATTATTTTATTTTCACAGTTAATTCGTAAACTAGGGTTTGATTATTAAATACCCCTCATTAACAAAACAAAACTCCTTTTCTTGTAGATTGTGTATCTCGAAAGGAAATATAGGTTGCATATTTGAATACCCTTTTCTTCATACTTCAAAGATTCATAAACTATTTAGTGATAAGGGATTGTTGAGTAGGGATCCATTGTGATCATGAAAAGTTGATCTCACTTGAAAAATTTGACCCTACTGCTAAAAGTCAACCCAACTGACATAAGTTGACTTTGCCAAACAACATGTACCATCTTAAATTGGAAGCACCCCAATTTAATAAAGATTTAATACTTATTTAATGTGAGATCATCAATCTCTTTCTCTTTCATCTCTTATTCCCTTTTTTGTCCTTCTCCTTAGGTGAAATCGAGGTAAAACTTAATAGGTCCTCTTTAAAGGTCCTATTTTCATGTTGTTAATCTCAACATAGGGTTTTTTCCCCCAGGTCTCTCTTTTTCATTCATCCATCCACTTGCAATTTTCTTTTCACACCAAAATAGGATTTCCTCATAAGTTGGACATGATTTTAAGATTTTGAGACATGTTTTGGAGCCTTAAGACAACCCTAGAGGTTTCTACTCCTAATCATCAGCACAAAATTTTGCCTTTGATCAATCAATGGTGAATTTTTCCCCTGATGGAGCCCTATTTTGGATCCCCTATTCCAAGATGTTCAAGTGTTAATTCCTAGGTTGGTCGACCTACGAGAGTTAGTCAATTTCGAGCTCTATATAAACCCTTCCATTTGCTCCATTTTTCATAACACAAGATCATATCATATCAAGATATTTCGTTCTCAAGTGCTCAAGCATTTGCAAGTTCAAGATTTCAAGTGCCCTGGCATTCAAGCCTTCAAACATCCATTCAAGCATTCCATTGGAGATCAAGGATTCAAGTATTCAAGAAACTAAAAGAATTTATCTTCAATAACTTCTTCAATCCATTCAAGATCCTTTGTTGCATATACTACATCCATTCATCTTCATCTTCTTCATTTAAATCCATTGGTGAAGTCAAGCACAATAGATTTGATTGAAGAGATCCAACCTTATACATTTACTTTACAGTCATGCTATTTCAATTCAAGGTTAATTCCTAAATTTGGGTTAGACTAAGGAACCCCACCTCGCCCAATCAACAAAAAAACCCTTTTCCTATTGTAGGTTTTAGATATTGGATTGATGAATAGGTTGTAGATTGGAGTACCCTTTTCACCATTTAATAGAACTGTGAAGTCCAAATCAAGATTGGACAACATCAAACAGGGTTGAACTTCACCCCTAATGAGTTATTTTTTCCCTATTGTTTTATTTCACCCCTAAAGCATAATTTCACCCCTGACAGATTGCCGAAATATTTTGGGGTTTCATATGTCATGTAGCTTAAGATATGAAACCAAAGATCTCCCCTTCTTTTGATCAATATTGCAAGTGGAAAACAAACTTAAAAGTGTGTTTCTTTACCTTCTTTGTCCTTTCAATATATATACTTAGATCTACTTTCTTTCACATACACACACATATAACACTTAAGGAATCAAATATATTTTCCCCTATTCTTCATAGATCTAGTTTTCATTAGTGCCCCTTGTTCATTTGGCTAGTACTAATCTTTCTAGACCTAGTTCTCTAGAATTGGGAGTAGAAAGATTCTTTTGTTTATCTTATTGCCCTCTATATGTATATGTACATGTAGGTTATGTGATGAACTTAGGGTTTTACCCTTGATTCACATTTCCTACACATTTATTGGTGAACCCAACTATAGACATTTCCTCTTGTGATTTTGGAGTTAGATCTATTTTGTATTCAACCTGATTGAGTCAACTCTTTCTTTTGTGGTGTTAAAGTCTCTTTGCATACTTTAAATTATATTTAATTTGAGTTCATATTATAAGGTTAGATCTCTTCATGTCTTCTTGTCTTGTTTGGTGTATGAGATTTACTACATCTAGTCCAACTTATAGCATTCTCGTTAGGAGAAATCATAGACTCATGACTCTCTTTGATCCTGATTCCTCTTCTCCTCACCTTGGCAGCTTGGGTGATCCTATAGTTTCCCAATATCATAATCCTTCTATGGAGATTGAGTCTTCTCATTCAGCTCATGATGAAGATGAGGCTTTACAATTTTGTCCTAAAAAAGTTAATAAACTTGCTACTGAGATTGATAAAATGCATGATAGGATTTTACAAAAGAAAAACACAATACCAAGACTATTGTTTCTTTTGATACTCTTAAAAGAGTGATCCATAATGATGAATGTGGTATTAATTATTGCATGGTCTTACTCATCTTGTCCATGCTCATGTTAAACCTTTGACTCAAGTCTCTACTAAAGCGAGAATCACTCCTCCTATTTCTATGTCTATGTCTAACATTTCTACTTATGTTCCTCCTATTATGACTACTTTTGTGCATATGCCTAATTCTCTTAGTAGTCTTCCTATTCCCTCTTTTCTTATGAGTGTTCTTCTTGCTTCATTTCCAACTTCACAATCTTCATATAATAATGTTCCTTTCAATTTTTCTAATCCTCCTACTGTGGTTCCTAGTGTTCCACCTATGGTCTCTTCCATTCTAGCTAATTCATTCACCCTTCGTAGTGTGTCAAATGTGTCTATTTCATTCATTCCTTCTAATGATCCTACTATCCTTAGTCTTTCTCAAACATTGTCTTCTTTGCAGTAATAACTCACTTCCTTCACTCAATCTAAGTTTAGTGTTCCAACATGTGATATAGGTAGTCATTTATCTTTTCATATTATCCATATCGCTACTCCTTTTACAAGTTGATATGCCTCACCTTGACACTTATAATGGTAAAGGTGATCCTGTGACACATCTTAAGACTTTCCAAATTCTATGTAGTGACTATGCTCATGACCATAAGATTTTAGATAATTTGTTTTCTCACACTTTCTGTGACAAATAGTTTATATGGTATTTTCTCTTTTCCACCCTATTATATTGTTTCTTTTCATAAACTTGAAAATGTGTTCATGCAACTGTTTCATAATAATATTGGTCCTTCTATTTCTTTAACTAATTTGATGCATTGTGAACAAGGTCCTAAAAAAAGTAACTCAATTTATTGGTATATTTAAGCATTTTCATGCTTGGATTTCTTATCCTACAACTGAAATTGATATTCAACACATGTTTATTGAAAATTTATTAAAAGATATTAGAGATAAGATTCTGCTTACAAAGTTAACCTTTTTTTCACAACATTGTACAATGCTTCATTATTATCAATTAAAAATGAGTTAGTTTCAGAGCACCACTCCAATGGCTCATGTACCTATTTATAAGAGTGATTCCACACCTAATCCTAACAAATTTCACAAACCTAAAAACTATATCAAGATCAATAAAGTCGAGAATATAATAGATGATAAAATGGTTAATGCATCTCAGAGTACCATTGTTCCTTCAGGCTCTATATATTGGATCAATCGTAAGTTTATTCTTCTCTCCGAGTCTTGATTTTTTCTTATGACTTGGTTGGTTAGCACTAATATGATTACATGTTCTCTTGTCAAACCATATTTTCCTTCTATAACATTAAGTCCGCACTTCAATCCTCAAGTTTTTTTGTCAATTTCATCGCTAACATAGACATGATACTGAGGTTTGTCATTCTATAAAACATAAGATTTAGGATTTTATTGATGTTAATTCTTTATTTGTTGTGGGTCAAGATACTGGGAATAACTCTATGACGCCTCCTAATCAAAATCTTTGAATCTACTCTAGTCCTTTACCTTAGTATGCTAATACTATTGTTCAACATCCTTCTTCTTCTACTCCTCCTGAAGTGAACATTTCTTATAATACCTTACAATGAGAGAATGATAATATTGTTAATATCGTGGAACATGTAGTGAAACCTCCAACTCCACCTATGAAAGGCATTCCCTCTGCATCTAATGATTAGCCTAAACCTAAACCAAATTGTATGTGTACTAGAGCAATTACTATCTCATTTACTAATGTTGATAATTTTAAGGCTTCATATTGTCCTCTCTATGCTACTACTCAAATTTCTAAATATCCCTCTTATGGTTGTCTTGTTGATCCTACTTCTATGGTTAATGTCATCACTAAGGAACATCTTTAAATAATAAGAGAATACATTGTGACTTCTATGAATCAACTAATGCTTGGATTCAAACATGTAATGGTTTCTTGAATCCTCAATAAGGTTCCATCTCTTTTCCTATTGAGCTCTATGGTAAAGTGGTGAATAGTAGCTTTGTTGTCATTCCTACTTCCGATTAGTTTCAAGTGAAGCTTGGCTTACCTTGGTTGACTGCCATGCATGTTATTGCTTCTCTTGTTCATCAATGTTTTAAATTTCCTTGTTATGGTGAGATTAAGATGATCAATCATAGTATTTATCATCCATCTAGACCTTGATAATGTGCTACTCTTGATTTATTTTGGCCTTCTCTTCCTACTCCTCCTCCTACATGTTCAGATTTATGCTCCGTTCTTATCAAGAATATAAATGCTAAAAGATTGTCAAGTTAAATATGCTTCATGGTCGTTTCTCTTCAAATTCAATACCTATAGCTTCCAATTCTTCTATTTCTAAGGGTCATTCACCTCTTGCATCTCTTGATCCTCTTAGTGTGGTTCCTTCCACTAGTATAGACCCTACTCCTAGTATGGCTCCTCCCAGTGTGTTTCCCCCTCCATCTCAGCCTTCTGTTGTTCCTCCTTCGATATCATATAAAGGTAAGGAACCTATGGTTGTTGATCCTTCTTTGTCTTGTCAAAAAATTTATAATAAAACAAAGCATAACCGACATTCTTAGGAACACCAAAAGAATTGTCAAGCTCGTGCTAAAGCTGTTATGAATGATTCCCACTAGCCCATGTCTTTTGAGGAAGTTAATGATATGCATATTCCTATTTTGAAATCTATTTCTATTAATTTAGATAAGGAAGATACTTTAGATGATTTTGAGCATGAGATTATTGATATTGATGTTGATTTATTTAACATGCTTTCTATGCAGCTTATGCTTACATCTATATATGAGACTAGTAACTCTCTCCAAACTCTGTCTTTGGAGTTATCTATTGTTTCTATTGTGTTGGGCATAGCTCCTCTTGTAAGTTATCCACATTCTCTTATTACTATTGACCAAGATAAGGGAGGAGAGAAACATGCTTTAAGTGAGTGCTTTATCATAGTAGCTTTTTATGTGTCTACGTTTTGTTATGTGCTTCCCTCATATCTTGTTTGCTAAATGTATGTTAAGATTTCTTCAAATGGCCCTTGTTGTTCTATTGGTGTAAGGTGATAAATAAAATGCCAAATTGTGGCATTCTTCTATCGATATCTAACTTCTTATATCTATCATTCTATGTTAAAATTCGTACATGTGCTATTGTTCATATTTGTGTCCCTATATTGTCTTCTTAGACTTGCGACATGGTAGCACTGATTCTTTTTTGTATCCATGACGGTGGTCCAAAAAGACCATTCTTCGTAACTCTTATATGTAATTCTTCCATTGTCTTGTAGTTCTAATTCCTTTGGGGGATGATGACATGTCATACTTGATATAATACTTACATATTATCATATGATCATATTGACCCCATAGTTAGTAGATCCCTTTGTGCTCTTCCGTTGATTTGTCTTCTCCTGGAGGCACCTCATAGTAGAAATACATTTTCTTTAATGTTTTTATGTATACTCCATTATAGTCATTGCTCCTATTAAAGTGTTAGCAATGACTTTAACATTAGGGCATAAACTCTTCTCATTTTCTCATTTCAAGCATGGGGAATTGAATACAGATTCTGAGTCTAGCTTGGGGTACTTTAGCCCTGGTTCCTTAGTGTGCTTCCTAAGTTAGCATCAAATCTATGCATTACTAGTTCATCCTTTTTCTTTTAATGCACATATCTTATGAATCCCTTTATGGATTATGCACAATCCTAAAGAATGGATTCTCTATGCACACATTCAATCTAAGAAATGAGTATCCTTGACATTTGGGTCTCTCTTTCCTATACATGCGCACATATTCTAAATCTTATTTCTGAGCTACACCTAGCAATTTTCTAAAGTCCCATATATGGGTAACACGTCCTTATTAAACCTGACCATGATGATATGAAGAATGATGATCTATGGGCGAGTCTTTCGATAGGTTGACTAGTGGGTTACCCCCTTGTTAGACTATTTCAATGTCATCTTTTTACAACAACTCTTTCAATGATTTACAATAGGGTGGGCACTCTACTAGGCGAGATAATCATCCTTTTCCTTTTTAGTTAGCAATTTCTCTCTCTCATTATAATTTGGGAGTTAGAAAAGTCTCAATCCCTTGGGGGCTTGATGAATCTTTTGTCTCCTAGATCTTAATAAGAGTATCTTATGCCTTGTGCTATACTTTACAGAGAGTTTGGATTGAGTCCATACTCTCGCTAAAGTGGGGGCTAAATGCACTATCTTAAATTAGAAGCACCACAATTTAATGAAGGTTTAGCACCTATGCAATGTGCGATCATCAATCTCTCTCTCTCTCTCATCTCTCATCTCTTCTTCCCTTTTTCATCCTTCTCCCTGGGTGAAATTGGGGTAAAACCTAATAGATCCTCTTTAAAGATCCCATTTCCATGGTGTTAAGCTCAAGGTAGAATCTATTTCCTCTAGATGCCTCCTTTTCATGCATCCATCCACTTAGAATTTGCCCCTTGCATCAAAATAGGATTTCCTTGAAATATGGACATGATTTTAGGATTCTAAGATGTATTTTGGAGCCTCAAGACAACCCCATGGGTTTTTTCTCTTGATCACTAGGGGAAGAGTTTTTCATTGATCAATCACAATTTTTTCCTTCGATAGACCAATCAGGGGCACAATTTTCCCTAATGAGGCCCTCTTTAGGCTCCTCTCTTTGGATCCCATGTTCTAGGATGTTTGAGTGTTAATCCTAGGTTTGTCAACCTATAGGAGTAAGTCAATTCCGAGCTCTATAAAAACCCTTCCATTTGCTCCATTTTTCATAACACAAAATCATATCATATCAAGACTTTTTGTCCTCAAGTGCTCAAGCATCTACAAGTTCAATCTTTCAAGAGCCCCAACATTCAAGCCTTTAAGCATCTATTCAAGCATTCCACTGGAGATTAGTGATTCAAGTGTTCAAGTAATTGAAGGAGGTTATCTTCAAGATCTTCAATCCATTGAAGATCCTTTTTTGTATCTTCTATATCCACTCATCTTCATCTTCTTGATTTAAATCAGTTAGTGAAGTTAAGCACATTACATTTGATTCAAGAGATCTGGATTTGTATGGTGAATTCATATATTTACTTTATATTCATGTTATTTCAATTATTTCAATTCAAGGTTAATTCCTAAATTGGGGTTTGACTGAGGCAAACTCCTCCATCAATGACAAAAACCCTTTTCTATTGCAAGTTTCAAATATCAGATTGACGAATAGGTTGTGGATCAGAGTACACTTTTTGTCATTTAGGAGAACTACAAAATTAAAATCAGCATTAGACACCATCAATCATGGCCAAAATTTACCCCTAATGAGTTATTTCATCTTTGAAGCATAATTTTTCCCTTGATAGATTGCTGAAAGATTTTTGGGTTTCTTCCATCATGCAGTTTCAAACCTAGATTTGAAGATTTTCCCTCCAGATAAATACATCAAGCAAAAAATAGACTTAAAAGATTTGTTTGTTTACCTTATTTTTCCTTTCAATATATCTGCTTAGATCTACTTTCTTTCGCATACACGGATAGATAACACTTAAGGAATCATATATATTTTCCCCTATTCTTCCTAGATCTAGTTTGCATTAGCACTCCTTGTTCATTTGGCTAGCACTACTCTATCTAAACCTAGTTCTCTATAATAGGGAGTAGAAGATTTCTTTTCCTGATCTCACTCTATATGCGTATGTACTTGTAGTTTATGTAATGAACTTAGGTTTTTTCCCTTGATTCACTTTTCCTATGACACACAACTGAATATTTTATGGGTTTTAATGGGTACCTATTCTTAATCATTCTCCCAATGGTGCATAATTTTATGTTTCCTCTGCATGGATATTCATTGTTGACATTATAGTCATGTTTGTTATTAGTGACACACACTTATTCAGATTGTAAGTATTTACCGATCGTATTGTATAGTTAACAGATTTAACCAAGCATTTCAATCTCTATCGAGTTCTACAATTGCTACCAAATCCAAGGGACAATATTTAGTTTGCACCGAGCAGTTTCTACCATAATGGTGATCAGTAGTGTAAACCAAGCTTCATAAGGTTTACCAAGTTCCTTAGTGCAAATTGAGTCGTGCAGTGCTTATTAAGTTTGTAGTTATAGTGATGTGAATCAAGTGTTGACCAAGCCACTCAGTGTTAACCAAGTGATTCAGTTTATACCAAGCTCGTAGAGATAAAATTTACTGAGCTATGTAGTATGAATCAAGTGATTCAGTTTATATGCTAAGTTTCACAGTATTCACCGAGTCACTAATGCAGATCGAGTTTAGACTACTTGGAAGTGATCAGTATGGACCGAGCTTCTACATATACTGAATGCACAATGATGTCGAGCATTGATTGTGGATGTCGAGTATCAAAACCTCACTGAGCTAGTCTTCAGAACTTGAGTTCCTACAGCTTGGGCCGATTTTGTGTATTTTGTGTAAATTTGTATTGTAGCCAACTTTGTTGATTTGTAAATCAGATTGGTATATATATATATGTAATGTATTGTATCACATCCAAAAATAATTTAATATAGATGTGAAGTAAGATATATTAAGCATAGAAGAGTAGAAGTACAAATACAAGTCTATAAGCAGTATAAGGAGCAACAAAGATTTATTTATCATAGCAAGGTGATCATTACACTCAAAGGAATCTCATTCAGCAAACCAAGTTGCTGATTAGAAATTAGCCACTATTTCATCCTAAATAGTGGATCAGTTAAATTCTTTCAGAAGGTAGACTTAATAGTCTTTTGTAAATCTCTTTACCGAGGGCATACTTTATTGTATGTTTGTAATTCCTTTTGCAAGGTGTAACTAGCATTCCTTATTGCTCCTAACAGGGCAGATCATCAGAAGTGATCATTGTAAGCCTTAACAGGCCAACTTTATATTGTAGTACTAAAGCTTGTGGGTATCATCCCCACCCTAGTTTTACTTTCTATTTGGAAGGTTTTTGGGTCACCAAATTGTGTATCATAGTGTTATGAATGTTTTGACGTTTTCAGTTATTCATGCATACAATTAGATCAGAACACACATAAATGATTAATTGGTAAATAAAGAGTAAGTTTTATTAGTTACTGATTCACCACTCCCCTCTTAGTAACTTAGCCTGTCATACATATTTCCAACAATTTGTGCCATTTTTCTGATCACTTTTCATTATGTTATCTGTGCAATGCATTCTGGAGTTTCACTCCATGTGGTTTCCTTTGGACACATGGCATCTTGTGCGGTTGGGGAACATCTCTTGGATCACATGTGGACCTATCCTTAAGAGCACATATTCTATTTTGATCATTATATAACTCTTTTGTTTTCTCCTCCAAGGCATGGCCTATTTTGTAATTAAATGTCTGACATGTTGACTTGTGGTCTTGTTGGGTAGGTATGAACTTGGATTTGATGTAGGAAAGGAAGGTTGGTAGTATCAAGAAAGTTATTAGATAGAAGAAAGTCTCGAAATTGCGAGCTTGGAGCTCTGATGTTGTAATTCATTATATTGGCCACAACTTGGAAGACCTCACAACCGAGCAAGTTGGATATTGAAAGTATATTTTGTCATTCAAGTTTTCTAATCAACCAGTAATTGATTCATGGATCAAACTTGCTCTTACTATTGAATATGTGTTTGCTTCCATGTTTATTCTTGGCAAGCTATAAGGAGACTGGAATTGGTTTCCTTTTGCCTACCACTATTGCGTCAGCATGGGATGCAAATTTCCTAAACTAGTAGCTACACGTTTATGTATGTGCAACAATTAGTTGATATGAGTCATTTGTGTATATGATTGGAAAAATTGGCGTACATTAGATAGAGTTCAAATTTCATAGCTTCCAATAGATAGACATGTTTTTTTTGTCCCATATCTCATGATAGAGTTCAAATTTCATAGCTTCCAATAGAAAGGCATTTTTTTTGTCCCATATCTCATGGTATTTATTCTGTTAGCATGGTGGCTGCTTCATTGATGAGGTGCTTTCTCCCTTTCAAAGCCTAAATGAAAAAATGCTTAACTTCATACCTTCAAAGTATTGCCTTCAGAATCTAGAAAACAAAAATCCAAGTTGAATCCACTTTATAAAATGTAGCTCCATCATGTTCCTTTTTTTTGTGTATTCTCGTATCTGTTTATGAGATGCAAAGCCATGGGTGTTAAGGGGAAAATGGAAATGTCATACACTAGTTATAAAAACACGCCGAAAGGGGCAAATAAGAGATACAACATACATCATAAACCATACATGCAATTGCTTCCAGTTAAAAGATTGTGTTCTATTTTTATAATTTTGATATCATATGAAATGGCTTCACTAGGTTTGAGCATCATTTTTCAAGCAATTTTGTGAAGGTATAATCCCCACAAAGGATCTTAAACTATTGTTGCTCCACAAACTTTTGGTGTTGTTATATTTGATGAAACAATTGTTTTCCATACTACATAGACTCTTGCTATAACCTCAAACACATTCCTCGAATATGCATGCATGTACAAACAATTGGATTTTTTAAAATGTTTTTCCCTATCCAAGCAAGCAACAAAGGGAAAATCATAAAGTGATTTCTGACAATCAAACAAACAAAAGTGGAAACATTCAACATGATTTGTATTCTAATTTTTTGTTGCTACAATATGCTTCTTCGGTGCAACAACTTAGCTGATTTTTTGTGTTGTAACTTTTTTCCTTTTATGTTTTAGAATGTGTTTCCATAGGAATTTTATTTTTCCTACATTTTTTTTTCTCTTAAATATTTTAATTTTATCAGATTGAGTTTGATTTGTTGTGTCCTTAATTTAAATAATGAAAGAGGTAACAATGTGTATAATTTCACACAGGGTTCTGAATTAATTCTTCCTATAAATTATTGGTATGAAAATAAATAAATAGAATTTGTCAAGGAGCTATGCATTGGATATATATATATATATATGTGTGTGTGTGTGTGTGTGTGTGTGTGTGTGTGTGTACATATATATACATAAATATACATATATATGTATGTATACACACACACACACACACACACATATATATATATATGTATATACATATATACATCTGTGTATATATATATGTATATACATATATATATGTGTGTATATATATATATGTATATACATATATATGTGTGTATATATATATGTGTGTGTGTGTGTGTGTGTGTATGTATGTATCTGTGTATATACATACAGACATATATACGTATGTATATATATGTATATACATACATACATACATATATGTACATATATGTATGTATGTATGTATATACATATATATATACATACGTATATATGTATATACGTATGTATATATATGTATATACATACATACATACATATATGTACATATATGTATGTATGTATGTATATACATATATATACATACTTATATATATGTATGTATGTCTATACAGATATACATATATATGTGTATATACATAGATATGTATATATGTGTGTGTGTGTATGTACGTATGTGTACATACATACATATACATATACATATACATATACATATACATATACATATACATATACATATACATATACATATACATATACATATACATATACATATACATATACATATACATATACATATACATATACATATACATATATATATATATATATATATATATATATATATATATATATATATATATATATATATATATATATATGAGGTTTAAGAAGGAACAATAAAAATTTATTTCAAGAATTGTGTATCTGTTTAAAATAATATATTTTTAAAAAAGAAACTGTTTGTTTGAGGTTGTTTTATAATATATAATGAACATTATCTAAACAAATATTTCTTTTATTTATTCAAATCCATTACATATAAAAGTATGTCTTCTGTTCAACACACAAATAAGAATTTCAAATTTAACAACATAGTTAGTTTTGAATGCATAGCTTTGAATAATTAAAAAATCAGTAAACTAATAATACTTTTCATAATAACTTTTAAAATTGTTAAAGAACATTAAATATAGAAAAAAACATTTCACGCAAAGCTTTTAAAGCAATTAAAAAATACTTAACATAATTTACATAAAAAATCTAAAAAATCAATTTAAATTGTCTAACCATTAAAGCAATTAAAAAACCCTAAACATAATTTTTTTAAAAGAAAATCTTAAAAAATAATTTAGAATGTCTCATTGGAAAACTTCAAGTGCATTATTACCACTTTATCTCCAATTGCAAGAAAATGAGTATGAAGCGTGACTTGACTAAATACGAGAGTAGTGTAAATTTAGAGACAATTGTTTAGAAAATAATAGCAAAGGAGCCTTTGAAAGCTACACAAGAGCTTACATGAAAAAACTGAAGTGTGAATACTCAAGGGCATGTTTTCGACCTCAAAAGACTATGCAAAAATGAAGATAAGTAGCTTGGCTAAAAGACAACCAAAGTAAAGTGCATGATCAAACACAAGCATTAACTATCAACAAATACAAATTGAATCCCACCAAAAGTAAACATTCAACTAAGATAGAGTTAAAACCCTTTTGATGTCGATGTTATGTTTTGTGTAAGCCTTTGCCCATACCTCACAAATACGTTTTCTATCATGTTGAGGGAGGCGTCGAGACAAAACAAGTGTTGTATAGTCAAGATACACAACATACACAACCCTTCATGAATGAGAGCACAATTTTGCCACGATTAGTAGCCATGTTGTTAGAAAAGAAGAAATTTGCAAATTTGTTGATATTATTTCCTTTCATCCTATAGCCTCCATGAACGACGTTATAATGGCGCACAAATCTTTAACAAATTCATTAGATCATAGGGATTTGTACTGCTCATTTAGATACTTGACAAATTTTAGATCTTCACAAATGACGATGAATGCAACTTTCTTTACCTCTTTGTCTTAATATCCACTTAAAACAAAACAACTCAACAATTGAGATATTTTGAAAATAGATAAATGATTTAAACTCCGCAAAATCACTCATTAACATTCTCATACTTTCTCAACATTTTGAAGTTTACTTCTTCCTTTCAAGATCTTCATTATGTATGTCTCCACCATATTCTAAAAATAAATAAAAATTAAAAGATTGACAATTCTTAAAAAAAACTTAAATTTTTAGAAATGAATCAATTCTTAAAAAAAACTTAAATTTTTAGAAATGAATCTTTTTCCATCACGAGAAATTAGAACATTTCCATCTGAAAACAAATTCTAGGAACAAAGCTCTCCCACTAGACCTATCAGCTTAACTAATTACAGATATTTATTTTTATTAATTGTTTTTTATTTGGAGTCCATGGTTCATTCTGCGATTTGAGTTGTCCAAATATCCTCCTATATACATATGCAGACGACACATATCCAGCAATTCAAATTATTCCATCGTCATTCCCACCTATTTATAGTAGCCTTATACAAATGTTTCCCCGGGGTCAGTTCTGATATAGAAAACATGGCGTCTGTATTACACTTCAAAAATACGGGCATTTCTTCGGTCGTTCCATGGCCTAAATATGTAAGAAATAATGCCGCGCCAAGGTTTAATATACTGGCAATGGTGAGAACTCGAAAGCAAATACGGCAGGAAAAGTCTAAGGCGAGAGGGAACAATGGGAAGCAGTCGAGGGCGGAAGATGAGAAATGGAGTTGCGTGAGTGGGTGTGGAGCTTGCTGTAAATTGGCTAAAGGCCCCTCATTTGCTCCCCCTGAAGACATATTTATGGATGTTGATGACATAGTCGTAAGTTTTTCGTACTGTCCACTTGTGCACCTCTCATGCGTATTTTATTTTTATGGTTAACAGCTGGATTGAATGCATCATCATGCACGGAATAGTTCTCAGTTGAGAAGCCCTAGTTGAAGGTTTCTCTTTATGTGAAATCTCTTAGGTAGTAAGTTCATCCTCAGCCGTCCACTGTATAAGGTCACGGGGAAAATCTCTGTGGTTTTCATAGGTGAATATCAACTTCAATTATAATGACATCTTCCCGTAGAAAACGCTATAGTCTTGGCTTAAAAGATGCAGCTCAAGATTTCGGGGCTTCCATCTGCAACGAGCTATAACTTAACATGTGAATGGACCAACAATCATAAAAAGGCAGCCAAAATTTACTCTTACTCACATAATCTTGATACATGTAAGGCACTATGAAACTTAGAACACCATTACCTAGAAGTCGCTGCAGATGGTGCTAACATGGCCGAATTTTGTTAGGAAAGCAACGTGCGGAAACACCTTCTTAATGTCAATTTTTAGGGGAAATAAGAAAGATTTCACAGCTACTTCATCAACATTTAGATGCACAGAAAAAAAAGAACATAGAAAATACAATGCACACTAGATAAACAAAGGAGATCAGATTTAACGTAGGAAACCCTTTCGGAAAAAAAACCACTACCCAAAAACCCCCGAGCAACTTTGTATTACTGTAAACAATTTACATACAACAAACTCTGGTTTTTGGATAGGCTCATAGGCTCAAATTGCCTTTACAGTCAACCTGAAATTCACACTTTCAAGCCATTCCATTCCTAATGAATCCCGTAGACATTTATACACTCTGCAATTCGTTATGGAATCTGGTGCATTAACTGTCATAGAACAAATCGGTCACCGACATCCTTGGAAGTCATCCATCTAATGGTCAATCATCCATCCAACGATCACTCCTTCAGGTATTAGATGTATCTAGTCACTTGGAAGCCTCTAGTCACTTGGATGTCTCCAGTCACTTGGATGCCTTTGGTGACATTCCTTTGTCTCGGGACACTCCCTTAGGCCTTGAGAATCTTCCTTCACCTCGGGAATCTTTCTTTACCTCGGTACACTCGCTTTGCCTCGGGAACCTTTCTTTGCCTTAGGAATCTTCCTTCGCCTCAGGAATCTTTCTTTACCTTGGGACATTCCCTTTGCCTCGAAACACTCTCTTCGCCTCGGGATACTCCCTTCGCCTCGGGAATCTTCCTGCATCGTACGGTGCACCCAAAGTTTCCTCACCATACTGTGAGCGTTGTACAGTCTGAGTCATTTCGAACGATCTCCCACTTGATGAGGACGTACTCATATCTAGAGAGGTACTTAACACGACCACATGTGCCATTCAGACTTAATTGCTCTCACTTTGATACCTCCAAGGTATACACCATAAATTCAAAAGAAATAACATATACAACTTTGAACTAGAGTCTCAAGCCTCAAAGCCAATTTGCCACATATACACTAAGAAGCTCCTACTGCACAGGTAAAGTCGGTCTTATATGAATCCATTAAGCAACATCACCACAGTCTTTACGTATTCATGAGCACATGTAACTTATCAATTTATACCAACTCCAAATACGAAATTGCAATATAATGAAGTGTCTAGCGAATGATCAATATACTCAATACAAAGAAACTTAAACCAAGATCAACATGTCAAAATTCCAACCATGGCCTCGAGATCATAATCATGGCAACATGATCTAAACAATCTCAACCAAAGAGATTACATGCTCCATTTAAACATATCATAACATGTTAAATGAAAACATAATCCACACCTTTATCAAAGACTCTGTCGAGCCCTCAAGATGTCAACATCTTCAGTTACATGAAGATTAACATCTCCAAACAATACTTCAGCAAATGTGAAAGGATCCTTTTGCAACATCAAAATCTCACGCCTTTTGCAACATCAGAAGATTATTCGCTATGTCATTGCTAACAACTCCCACTAAATTGTGGTGCCGAGTTACACATGGCATCTACGTCACTGTGAACAACTCCCATTGTACGGTGGTGCCGCTACACATGGCACCGTGACAAACATCTTCCACACGAAGATTGAATTACTCTAACCAATCATCGTCAGATGGCTGATTAGCCAAAGCAATACTGTTGGCAATGTCATCATCACTCTGAGAAGACTTAGAATTGGAAGAACTCTTCATTTTCTTCTTCTCTTTACAATCCTTTTGGATATGACCAATTTGCCCACCTAGCACTTCGCTTTGGATTTTTTTCCAGAACATTTAGGCTTCATGTCCTTGCTTTTGTCCTTCACTTGGTCTTGAATGATGAGAACCTCCTTAACCACCTTAGAAGATTTCCTCCGCATCTCCTCCGACAGAAGTGCAGCAACCACTTCATCCATTTTAAACTGGGTGGTAGTACTTCCAATGGCCATCGCAAGATGATCCCATGAATCAAGCAACGAGCACAAGAGTAACATGCAAACGCTCTTCTTCACTCACAGACACACCAATAGATGTCAGTTGTGCAATCACCATATTGAATGCATTTTAAATGATCTGCCACAGTCATTCCTTCGTCCATCTTCAAAGAGTACAAATTCTTTCTCAAGAAGAGCTTGTTTACCAAGGGTTTTCCCTGATAAATATTTACCAACTTCTTCCTCAAAGAATGCGTAGTTTTCTCCTCATGAACATTCAACAGAATAGAATCCACAAGACACATTCTTATTAGTCCTCTAGCCTTTCGATTTGCTAGATCCCATTCTTCTTGCTTCAAGGCTGAAAACTTGTTGCTAGGCACAACAATCCACTGATCTCAATCAACCAATATATCTTCAACTTTAAGTTTCTACAACTCAAAGTTTGTGCCATTGAACTTTTCAATGTCTATTCTCCCTATACCCGCCATCTCAATTCCTAATAAACACTTTGCAAACTCCCACTGGAACCAAATTGACACTAAAAACAACCCTACTTGACAAGGGTAACCTAGGCTTTGATACCACTTGTTAGGAAAGCAACGTGCGGAAACACCTTCCTAATGTCAATTTATAGGGGAAATAAGAAAGATTTCACAGCTACTTCATCAACATTGAGATGCACAACAAAACCAAGAACATAGAAAATACAATGTACACAAGTTAAATAAAGGAGACTATATTTAACGTGGGAAACCCTTTTAGAAAAAACCCACCACCCAAAAACTCGTTTGCAACTTTGTATTAACGTAAACAATTTACATACAACAAACTGCGGTTTTTGGATAGGCTCAGAGGCTCAAATTGCCTTTATAATCAACTTGAAATTCATACTTTCAACCCATTCCATTCCTAACGAACTTTGCAGACATTTATACACTCTACAATTCGTTAGGGAATTTGGTGCATTAAGTTTTCATAGAACAAATTGGTTACCAGTAACCTTGGAAATCATCCATCCAATGGTCAATCATCCATTCGATGGTCACTCCTTTAGGTATTAGATGTCTCCGGTCACTCGGATGCCTTTGGTGATGCGGATGCCTTCGGTGACATTCCTTTCGTCTCGGGACACTCCCTTTACCTTGGGAATCTTCCTTTACCTTGAGAATCTATCTTTACCTCGGGACATTCCCTTTGCCTTGGGACACTCCCTTCACCTCGGGAATCTTTCTTCGCCTCAGGACATTCTCTTCGCCTTAGGACACTCCCTCTGTCTTGGGAATCTTCCTTCGCTCTGGGAATCTTTTTTTTACCTGGAGACATTCCCTTCGCCTTAGGACACTCCCTTCGCCTCGGAAATCTTCCTTCACTGTATGGTGCACCCAAATTTTCCTCACTGTACTGTTAGCATTGTACAATTTGAGTCATTCCTAACAAAGTTCACCTAGTTCATGGTAATGGCAGGTAGGTTGAAGGAACAAGTGGCCAATCATTGCCCAAAGTACACACTGAATGCACAAGACAATGGTAAATTAGGAGTTTTGAGCACTTACTTGTTTTATACATAAGCAAAAGGATAACGTGTCCCTTGTGTCACATCAAAATGCATGGAATCCAATGAACGTATGCCACCCAACCAAATATTCAGCCTGTTTGTAGAGATTCTTTGCAATACAATCTAGCCCTTTGTAAGCTTGGCCCAGCCTATGACTGCCCTGCTTTTCCTTAAGTAGCGATCCCAACTTTAGACGTTAACACTTGATAGCTGGCTTTCAAAGTACTAAACTGCTTTTAAGCCAAAAAGTGAGGTTTTAGCTTCCTGACAGGTATGGGAACAGGAATATTGCATCCTTGCCTTAAATCTATATCTGAAAGTTAAAGATTCTATGATGCTTCAACTTCCATCTGCTTGTCTGCTAATTCTCTGACTGCTTCCAGAATGCATCCACTTGCTAGTCATGCATATCTATCGCAATATATCATATGAAATAATCGACATAAGATGTTTATCATGATCCGCCTACCAGTCTTTAAATTGCTGCTTCGCTTAACCACCTTCCAATACACAAACCAAATCATACTTGGCCTCTTCAAGCTTACAGAACACTTAAGTGACCCTGTGCTCTGCTTTGTTATGTTGAAATTCACACATCATGTCCAAAAGGCAAGAACCCACATTGGCTTGTGTGGATATATAGCAGTGATGTCTCAATCTCTGCTCTTCAAATTACAATGGTAGATCCCGTAGGTTCCCAATCCTATTTACCAAAATACAAAACAATATACTCAATGTACATTTTATTAAAAAGTGAATCTGTTTTTGTGTGATATAAGATTACTCAACCTTCAATATGCTCTTGCATCAAACACTTTGGATGAAAAGTTTGTAAGAATTGCTTTTGCAGAAGATAGTTTTGGCCAGCCAAGTTAAATTACTTCAACAGTGACCCACAAATCCTCTTCTCTCCCCTTACCTTCATGATTACCACCCTTTAAAAGAGTCACAACCCTTCATCATTGCTGCCCTTTGAAAGAATCACTCCCTTATTTCCTTCACATTCCTTTCTTCCTTTATTAATTCCTATGTTCCTCTCTTCCTTCCTTCCTTCCCATTTCCTTTCAAATGAGCTTTCCTCCCTTTTATATGTTACGTTGAGGGAGTCACAACTCTTCATTGCTGCAGGCGCTATTTCTTCTGTTGGCTACCCATAGCATAATGGCAAACCTTGTTAAGGCTGCATCACCATCATTTACATAGGAGATGCTGTTCGCTCATTTAAACACCAATTCAATTCAATAAAACATCGTCTACAGTAGCAGAGCAGCAGTTCGATCAATAGCAGCATCTCCTAAATTTTATTCTGAATTTGTTGATCTGATTATATATATAAAAGAGATATACTTGGCTGGGTGTTCCTCCCTCAAGTAGGAGGGTTTTCCCGGGATAATTATGTGTTTTATTTATTGTATCTGTTTTGTCTTGTTTCTGATCATAAAACTAACATGGTATCAGAGCAGGCATAAGAAAAGACCCGAACAGATTTGAATAAGAGGTCAAGGCAACTCACTAAGGAGATTTCTCAAGAGTTCAAGATGGTGATTGACGTCAAAGTTGAAGATAGACTTGAAGGTGCATCAAACTTCAACTCATAGAAATTCAGAATTCTAATTGTCCTTGAGGAGAATGATCTTCCAGATTTCACGGAAAAAGATGCACTTGAACTGGAAAACAATGCAAAGAAGATTCTATGGAAGAAATATGTCATTAAGGCCAGGAAGATCATGATTGACTCTGTAAAGGACCATCTAGTTTCAATGGTCTCAAAAAGGAAGACAGCCAAAGATATGTTCAAAGGACTACAAGGATTCTATGAGATCAACAATACAAGCTGAGCCCTTGCCTTAAGACAACTTCTTTATCATATCAAGATGACTAAAGGTGAGCCTGTCATGTCGTTCTTTATGAAAATTTTGGAATTGAGAGATCAACTAGGCAATATTGGAGATAATGATGATGGTAGAAATCTAGTCATGTTGGCCTTGAATGGTCTTCCTCAATCTTGAGAATCGTTTATTCAATGCATCAATGGAAGATCCAAGTTTCCCAAGTTTGAACATCTTCAAGCCGATTGCAGTCATGAAAAATCCAGGCTGGCAGCAAGAGAAAATGAGGGAAGACATCACAATGAAGAGAATCATGTGCTTGCTGCACATACTTCCAGAAGAGAAGGAAACAGAGGCTCATTCAAGAGAAATAGAGACAAATTTAGATTCTTCTCCAGAACCGAAGAGGAAAAAGGATCTCTCTCACATCCACTGTTACAAATATGACAAGTATGGTCATTATGCTTGAAATTGTTCAACTAGATCAAAACAACATGCTTCTACTGCAGACGTATCATCTCAAAAGAAGTACAACCTTTTTTTGGAGGGACTTCTATCATATTGAATTCATACTGCTTGAGGGCTAGCAAATTAAAGCAGGGGGGGCGCTTGTCATGCCCCCTTTCCATTTAACTCATGCAATGGATTGAAATGCCCTAGTCATGACTCCATTACTTTTTCTAATCTCATTTCATTTGTAGACTTCGCTTTGATCTCCCAAATGCTGGCCTATGCCCTCTTTGCATCTTTAGTGTGAGGGAACATGAAGGCTAAGGAGTTAGTGTAAGTGGTTGGAGTTATCCTTCTTGCCATAACTCCATTCTCAAGTTGCTTTTCTTTCTATTTGTGTTAGGATAGTAGGTTTCCTCTTTTTTCACACTTTCCAACCATCCCTTGCTTCCACTGTGCTCCTTTTTGGAACATAGGTGTTAACAAGCCATCATGCCTTGTCATGAATCCCAACCTTAAAACCTTTGCATTCTGACCAATTTTTCTTGTCCTCTACCTACTGCTGCCTTGCATGAGCAAAGTACTATTAATGTGTGAAATGTTGATGCAGCTCCTTCTATGTGATTCCCTTTTTGAGATGATGTGGTTTATGATTGGATTATCCTATTGTTGGCGGTTGTAGTCTAAGTTTGAAGGTTAGAGGGCCCCAGTTGGCGGTTCAGGAGGTCGATTCCCATTTCAGAGGACAAGAGAGTTTAGAATTACTCTTTGTTTGGTCAATTTGGTACACATCATGTTTATAGTAATTCACTTATCCAGCATTTTTTTATTTGGGCACTTGTTCTGACCTTAGTTGTAGTGTTAACCCTTTGCATCTTTTTTGAACTTGTATTCAAGGATTTTCTAATTTTAGTTAGTGAGGGGTTGATAGAGATGGACCCTTACTATTTTTGGTAAGCCAGTTGCGTGCACAATGGAAACATTGGTTGACGTCTAGTTGACTCAGTGATTTAAACTGGATGGCACATGTTCATGATATTAAGTTATTAATAAAGTGAATTTTATTAATAATTTCTTACAAGCCTATTATAAAGTAAATGGGGGCCATGAGACATTATTAAAGTGCATTAAATTATTAAATTAATTGGACACCTAAACCAAGGAGGTTTTAAATTGATATTACAAAGGCAATTTGTTGCAATTTAATAATCATTAAAGTGACTTACTGCTGAAGCTACTTGGATCGAACTTATTGAAGGAATTATGCAAGGCCAATGCAAAAATCGATTCATTATGCATATATGAGCTTTTTGACTTGTTTTCTTGGAATTTGGGAATTGTGTATTAGACAAGGGATTCTGCACTTTATCAGCATTGGAGGGCGAAAATTCTTTTAGTGCTTTCTGCAATTTGAAATGGTGGAAGACCCATTGAATTTTGCATACTACTCATGGATTCATTATGGATTCACATTTGTGCCGAATTCAAATAGAATTTTAGTGCTTAGTGAATTAAATAAAGCTGATTGCAGTTTCCAGCTCGGCATGGATTTCGAGGTGGAGAAATCATTCTTGAGATTTTATTTTTGGATCATTTAGTGATGTTTTTCAATATCAGACCTGGAAATGTAAAAATCAGAAAATGGGTATGTTGGAATTTTCTATAGAATCACTTTTTATGATCTGGGTTGTCTTTTGTTTGTTGAAAAAGTGATTGTATAAGCAGGAAATGAAATCTGGAACTTTGAGACTCATTGGATGGTGAAAAATTAGGACTTTTTGATTTATGTGTTTGCTGTTAGCATTTCTGATATCATGCAATTTTTTAATAAAGGTGTGCGAAGGAGTCCTTGGTGTTCTTACATTGTAGGCTTCCACCTAGTGCTGCCATTCATCCTAGTCTCATTGAAATTGGACTGCATGGACCTTTTGTTAGTCAAGTGATATCATTGAAACTGATAAGGGAACCAATGACAAACATTAGTACAATAGATAGGAATTTACATATCTGCCTAAGCTTGCATTTTATAATTCACCAATTGCTTGGGTTGGGAGACTGTTGTTGTAGATGCTCTTTTATTGATTCTTTTCAGTTGAAGGTGAAAGGAGAATGGGTGATTGAGAGCTGAAGTCTAGTTGAAGGCAGTTAGAAGAAAGAGAATATTGGAGATAACCGTAATATTTTTTAATTGAGTTTCATAAGTTTTCTCTAGTTAAGGTTAATTGAAAGCATCACTAGGCATAGGTCATTGCTGTGGATGAATATGCTCTGACTTATTATTACTTGTGCATGTCTTCTGTCAAATTGTGATGGCCTTACAGGTGTTTGGGAGTTCGAATTTGAGCCACTCTATTAATGCTGCACTAATTTACCTTCATCCTACAACCCTTTGGACTATAAAATTTATATTTTAAACTAATTGAGTGATTATTTTAATCCATCAAGGATTTTAATTGCTTTGTGACATTACGCTGGTAATAGAATATTATTTTGGAAGTTTGCTTTGCACATTTCATTTTGTGAATTGACAGACTGTATTTACTATTTAGTTGAAGGAGTTGACTCTGTCAAATCTACAACAGCTTGGTCCTTCAAGTTGGGAATTGAGTTCTTGCTGAAATATTGTAATTGAGAAGAGAAAATAGAATGATATACTGAGCTTTGTCAAACACTGGCTTACAGTTTACACCATGTTAGACTAGCAATCTGGATATCGATATTAGCTAACAGTTGCTATCTTGGAAAAAGTATTCCAAATGGGTCAGTGTGGCTAACATAGCTGACTTAATTCTGAGTTAGTTATAAACTTTGGGACATCTTTTTTGAATTAGCTGTAGAAATGGCAAGATGGTTGCTCGATATTGTACTAAAATATAGCCCTCATATGTCTTTCTTGAAACTTTTCTTTTCTGTTACTGATGTTTTGATCCAATACATTGAATGCAGCTATATTGGAACATGACAGGTCCTGATGGATGGTGTGTAAACTATGATAAAATCAATCGGACTTGTTCCATTTATTCTGGTAGGGTTTTTGGTTGCTGTTTTTCTTTTTTTTATTGTTAATATCTTGTTGGATAAGTTCTATGTGATATTTACTATTTTATCTTTTATCTTTTTCTTTTTAAAAGATTTATTATTTGACATTTCTCAAATTAGTCTTCCAAATATTATTACATTCATATAGTTTAATTAGCAAGCACAATGATCAAAATTCATTTGCTGCCTACATTATTACGTTTGGCATTTGGACCCGGCTTAGCTTAAAATTATATAGCTTATGAAATTAATAAATTGCAAGCATAGTTTGTTCTGAGTTTTTTTTGGATATCTTTAATAATTCTAGTCTACTCGACTGCACAAGATGCCACTTCATACTAGGTTATTTGGTTGAGACTAATGAGAATCATGATAGTGTTAAAAGAAGAATCTAGTGAGTTATGAATCAGCTGATTCTTAATCAGTATAATTATCCCTTTAAAAGAAGAATCTAGTGAGCTATGAATCAGCTGATTCTCAATCAGTATAACTTATTATCCCTCTTATTTGATTCCAACAATTTCTTCTATACATCATCATTTAATACAAATTAATGCGTATAAAACTACAGGCCATATTGATACAGTTAATGATTGAATGAGCAGAGAAGACTCAAAAACTAATTTATACAATGCAAACTGAAGGTGCTGAATGTGATAGTAAAATATCCAGACATGTATTTACTAACTCTGAATGTGTATGGTCAGAAGATAAGATGGATTCATGTATAAAAAAAGTCACCTCTTAAACAATTGCTGCCTTATGTACTGAAGGGCATTTTCTGTGGTAGACAAAAAATTGATAGCATGGTGTCCATTAATAGAGTAAAAAGATAAAAAAAAATTGACAAAATATAATATGAATACAAACGCTTACTCTGTAGCTGATGGAGACATTAAAGACTATCACTAACATTCATTTCTATTTCCTAATAATAACAACATTTTTCTTACTTTCAACTAAAGTCTAAAAGTAGCATATAATTGCTCAAAGATAGATAATAAAGTTCATTTATCTTGTAAACGAAAGGATTCTTTTACTCAAGAAGATAGTGTGATTTGCTGCTTCTTGAGCATTCACATCTTGATTTTAATGACTGTACCCTAAAGAAGTGAAATTACTGGCACTGACTAGAGTCTAAATACCAAGATGTGTTGGTAAGTTAAGGTGGTTACTATGTGGCACAGGATCCTGAAAAATGAAACAGGTATCATATCTCCTGTATTTGAATTTCTCATGCCTCCTAGTTCTGAGTTATTTTCAACCAAAATGAGCAAGTTCTATCTCTACATTGAAAATTGTTTTGGATTGTATGTTATATAGTCGCCTTCTAATTCTGAGTTATTTTCAACCAAAATGAGCAAGCTCTATCTCTACACTGAAAATAGTTTTGGTTTGTATGTTATACTATAGAGTATAGAGCATCATCTCTCTTAAGTTATTTGAAGTATGCATTGAGATTTTGTGTGCATCTATGATAATTTATTTAAAAAGTGAGGGGTTTTTTGTTGCTTTTGTTCATGGAAGTAAATATAGGACAGATGGCATGAATTCTTTAATATCTATGTTTTGAGGGTTAATGTCTATAACAATTTAACAAATCTACATGGTGAGTGACTTGTGGCCCATGTAATTCCCTGTTGTATCAATTCTAAGATCATGCTATTACATATAATTTTCCTAATTCCTATTGTTGGGTCTCAAAAGTCAAAAGTTAAAACCATGGCTTCAGAATCGTAGAACTCTTCTCACCTTCAAAGCCAGTTACTTGTCATCAAGATGGTAAAGAGGGGTTCATCAACCGATTGAGCAGGGTTAAAAGCCAATTGATGAATGTGGGTAGGCTATCTGATCTCCTAGACTTTGGGCTTTTCTTAAACACGAGAGGGTGTTCTTAGAGGTGTTTTTAATAGGGTTTTGAACTAACTAAGATGTAGCATGACTGCAACATTATCAACTATACCCAATGTATACTTGGCTCCTATATTTGTCACTAGGTCAAGACAAACTAGCTTCATAATCAGTATAATACAGCTAATAACATACCTTGCACATGCACCTATAGATGACGACAATATCATGATCCCCTTAAATGATTTCATTTATTATTTTGTACACAGTGACAAGGTGTAGACGTGTGACATGATTCTTAAATGATTTATCTATCTGGGTTTGCTGAAGATTATTGCTTGGATTATAGTATGGCTAATAAATATGTATGTCCTTATCGAAGTTTAATCTACTCCTACTACTGAAATGGATAGACTCAGAATGAGCAACTTATCATGAAGAGCCTCATTACTTTGACCATTTAAGTGCACACAATAAATGAACTCGCTTGTGACTATATCTTGCAGTTATTTCAAGGGAGAGTCTACAAATGCCACTTTTTACCCTTCTTAAATACAAGATCTCTGTATGGGGAATCTTCTTGTTAGCACAAAAAGGATCTCAATGCTGTAGTATGTTGTAATCAATGTGAAGGAAATATCACTATATATGTAATGGGGTGGTCATTGTGTTTTTCTTTTCAATAATTCTGTGCACTTGTTTGAAGATTGAGATCAATCACAGAGATTGAGATCTTTAGACTTGGACAAGGAGTTCTCTTTGCATGAGATATATGCAATGGAATTCAGTTGACATTGTAGCTAGGCAAAAATCTATTAAAGCATAATTTAAACTTACAAATTGAAACTTTTACCTTTTTTTACATTATCATTAATTTTTGGAACATAAAGTTGGACAATCAGATTGAATTTTTCTTTTTCTCGCCTCAGATGCATGGTGGGAAACATTTTGTGCCAATGTACCAAACCTTCAGAGGATTTTAGTTTGAGTTCTGAGCCAATCATGCAGTGCTTCAGGTTGGGAGTGCAATTGGAGTGTTCTTGAGAACATACACTTCAAAAAAACACAATAGACTTTTAGTGCATAAATGGAATCCAGTTCGTGTTCATTACAACTTTTTCTTTAACATAGATAGATTTTGGGTAGTGACTTATGACCATGTCTGAACCACACATGCTTGAACCTCTCATGAGGTTTGTAAATAGCTGAACTCGTCAACTCTGACTTTTTAAAAGTAGAGCCCTAGGATGCATGTACAAGCACAGTGTCTTAGTGCATCTTTCTTCCTGCTTCTCAATAGCAGCCTTGTTGACATAGAGAATAAGGGTTTCATAGAAAAGAGAATAAAAATGATAAAAGGGCTAATACAAATTTAGGCTTAAATTCTGGGTTTTTTAAACTCTAAATGTTACAAAGAGATAGGGGCAGATTGTTCACACAAATTAAATACACAAAGAACAAATGATTATTACTGATTACTTGTACAGAGCGCACAAAAAATCAGAACAGAGACTTAAGTCTTATTTCATTAGTTAATGCTAAGAATCATTACGACTCAATGATCCTCCAATCTTTGGTTTAATAGAAACAAAATCTGTTATCTGCTCCTTACTGGCAATGCCAGACTGCATTTGATGACTCAGCCAGGCTTTACAAACTCATTCTTCCAATGCCTGTACAAAACATGGCTCTGCCTAAAATAGTGTCTCTGTCTCTCTCTTCATTTCCTGTAATGAATATTCCCTTTCTTCCTTGGCTAACCTGTCCCCAAAATAGTCCTGGTCCTTATAAAGGAGATAGCTTCTCAAACTGCCAACCAACTAATTGGTCGGTTCTCATATTTGTCAATGGATTTCTCAAATTGAATGTTGACTAGTGATAGGGAGTTGAAGGACTGGTAACAAGAACTTAGAAGTTCAATGAAACAATTAAAACCAAAAATCAAGCCCTTGTGAGCATGATACTTCTACATCAGTCTCCCCTTGACACAAAAGAAAACGTGCTTCTGCATATGGGAGCAACAACCAAAACTGTCTCTTAATTTCTTTTTTTCTTTTTTTCCAACAGCTCCCTGGCTCAATTACCATTTTCCTTCAACTCCATTTCCCACTTCTTCACTCTTCCCAGATCATTCCCATTGTTTCCATCCTCTGAACACTTCTCACCCTTTCAGTCGCACACAAATCAGGCTAGATGATTATATGAAAATTAAAGATTTCTATGTCTGGAAACTCATTCACCCTGTCAATAGTGGACTCCACCATAAATATCAATTGCCAAACATTAACTCTCCATGACTTTTCCACTGAACTAGTAATTGCCATAATCATTATATAGATTCAACATAGCAACTTATGCCACTAGCTCTTGAACATTAGGAATTCCAAAGTGGGTTAAGAGAAATAAATAAATAAAATAACATGGTTGAGACACACCTTAATCCTACCATTCTCCCATTGGTTGAAGGCCTGTCAAGAGTCAAACTCTGTCACCTACTCAAGGCCCAAAGGCACATAGAACCAACACACCATTTGAACTTCTTGGTGCTCACTGGCTTCGTCAATGCATCTGCAACATTTACCAAAGTACCAATTTTTTGCAGCTTTGCCTTTCCGACTTCCACCATATCATGAACAAAATGATATTGTACATCAGTATGCTTTTTTCAAGCATTGAAGGTAGCATTCTTTGCTAGATAAATAACACTCTGGCTGTGACAACAGATAGTAATCTGACCTACATCAAACCAATATTAGAACACAATCTCTTAAGTCAAATTGCCTCTTTAACAGCATGAGTAGCTGCTATATGCTCTGCTTTAGTACTGGAAAAAGCAACTACAACCTGCCCCTTACTCATCCAACTGATTGCTCCACCAAACATTATGAAAACATATCCATTGTGGATCTTCATTTGTCAATATCACCTACCCAATTTGAGTCCATATATCCACAAATGCAAACAAAATGTCAAGGCCTAGTAGGATTAACATGAAAACATAAGGAATACTCAGATGTACCCCTTAGATACCTGGACACTCTTAATTGCATCCTAATGTACCTTTCTAGAATTAGCCATATACTGACTAAGGACTCCCACTGCTTGGGCAATGCTTGACCTACTATTGACCATGGCATACATCAAGCTACCAACAAGACTCGCATAAGTTACTCTAGACATATCCTCCATCTCAGTAGGAGATTTTGGATTCACTTCTTTGGAAAGCTCCGTCCCCTTTAACATCCAAACAACTAATTGCCTACAAGTTGCCATGTTGAATCTCCCCCAAAACAGAGTTAACATACTTTCTCTTGCTCATCCAAAGCTTTTTGCTAGCTCTATCTCTTATGATCTCAATCCCAAGAATTTATCTAGCTACACCTAAATCTTTCATTTCAAATTGTGCTGCTAATTGAGACTTCGAATCTAAAATCATTCTTTTACCATTCCCAATAAACAACGTATCATTCACATACATGACTATGATAAGTTTGTGATTATTTTCAGATTTATAATATACACAATGATCATATTGAGATCTTAAAAATCCCAAACACAACATATAGGTGTCAAACTTTTAATACCACATACTAGGAGATTATTTCAAACTATACAGAGACTTCAACTTACAAAGAAGGTTTGCTTTACCTTTTTCAATGAAATGCTTTGGTCGTGGCATGTAAATTTCCTCCTCCAAATCATTATGAAAGAATGTTGTCTTCACATTCATTTGCTCAACTTCAACATCATAAGCTGCTGCAAGTGATAACAATAATCGAATGAATGTCAGCTTCGCTACAAGAGAGAATATTTCACCATAATCAATTCCCTCCACCGGTGAATATCCCTTTGCAACCAACCGTGCCTTATACTTCTCAACACTATCATCTGAATCCAAGTTTTTCTTGAATGCCCATTTATATCCAATAGGTTTCCGTGCTTCAGGCAAAGGTGCCAAATCCTATGTAGCATTCTTCTTCAATGCAGTCATCTCTTCATTCTTGGCTTCCATCTAGGAATCTGCATTATTCATACCCATAGCCTTTCTAGCAGTCCTAAGCTCATCAATGTTAGCAATCAAAGAAAATATACATTTGGAATGCAATAAAGAATATCCAAACCTTTTAGGTGAATAACCATATCTATCATGTCGTCGTCTTTCACGAGTAGACCTCCTCTATGGTTGAGATTGAGGTTCTTGCTCTTCAAAATTTTCAGAGCTAGTTGAGCTCTCCTCATCATCAAGTCCAACAGGAGCGCATAGCTCATTTCTTATATGAGTAGATGGTATTTGAACTATCTCAATTTTTCAGTTTCTCTTCCTTATTTGGTTGCTAATCAACTATGGAAGATTTTCGCTCACAAAATATCACACTTTTGTTGTAGAGCACCTTCTCTGCAATTGGATCGCAAAGCTTGTAACCTTTCACACTGAGGCCATAGCTAATGAAGATACACTTAACTACCTTGTTCTCCAATTTGATATTTTTTCACTTGGCACACATACATCCATTGGTGTCTTCTCAACAAGTGCTGAAGTAGTAGATCTATTAATCAATAACATGTAGTGGCTACACCTTCAGCCCAAAACTTTTGTTCAATTCTAGCACTAGTAAACATGCCCTCTCCATCAGTGTTCTGTTCATCCTCTCTGCAACTCCATTTTGTTGTGGGTTGTATGGAGTTGTCTTATGTCTCTCAATCCCATGATCCTTATAGAACCTGCCACATTCTGCTGAACAAAACTTACTGCCATTGTCATTCCTCAAACACTAAATTTTTCTACTAGTTTGTTTTTCAACGGACTTAAACTCTTTAAACTGACTAATTTCAGTTTTACTTGTGAGGAAATACACAAATGTCCTACCATAATCATCTATGTATGAAACTAAGTAACATATCTAGATATCAAAAGAACATTAACCAAACCCAACATATCTTGATGAATATAGTCCAAAACCCCAAAATACTTATAAGAACTGGGATAAAAAGAAACACTGTGTTGTTTACTTAAACACAATGTACACAGTAGCTGAACTCTAGATTACAATCATCAGGGCCTTCAACAAGGCTCTAACTTTTTAGGGCTCTAAGACCCTTCTCACTAATGTGACTAAGTCTTTGGTACCACAACGTTGACTAAGTCTTTGGTACCACAATGTTGTCTTCTCAGCTGGGAGCCTCATCTCAAAAGCATTTGCACCCTTATTCACCAAGAAAGCATGACCATTAGACGTAGAAACAATGATATTGTTCTTTGCTCGATCTGACGGGGAGGATGAAGAATCTAAAGCCCTTTTCTTGGACTTCATAGAAGCATATTGCACTTAACCATGCAAGCATCCAACTTATACAAGGTGCCAATCCAAACACCCTTAGCAAGCACCATGTAGCCTCTTGTCATCTTGCATCCACTACTTGAGAAAACAATGTGCACACTCACATCACCAAGCTTACTGACTGAAATTAGGCTTTGGGCCAAACCAGGCTATACAGTACACCATCAATGTTACATCCCAAATTTTGACCCAATTTAAAATGTTCATACAGCCGTTGAGGTTTCATGTGAAGTCAGTTGACAGTTGAAATTTGTTATAATCATGTGAAATGGCAAGATGGCTAATCGTTATAATTTTATATGAAGATGACATGCTAGTTAACTGTTATGATGATGTTTTAAAGCTATTGCAGATAGTTGGTTATTTATCATGAATTCATGGGAATTGAGAAGGCGGCTAGCCGTTATGATCATTTATGAATAATAACTCGTTATGGTAATGTGATTTAACTATGAAGAATTTGGTTGTAGGGAGCATGTGGAAGGGGTGGGAGCATTTTCAGAAAAGAATTAGGCATAGGGACATCACCATCACTGGGAAAATGGGTATGAATCTTGAATCACCATGGTTGAGGATCTAGTGACTTGTATAACAGGATACAATCATTAGACATGCATGAGCTATTGGATAATCTTTAAAACATTTAAACATTTTAACTTAATTAAAGTACATACCTTTAATAATTTATGATGGACATTCTCATCACTTCTATATAATACATATATATGTATGTGCACCTAGATATAAAAATAAGGTGACACCATAGTATTATTTTATACAAGATTATATCTATTAAAATACGTATTGATAAATGCGTATACTAGGAGTGGATAAGAAGATAAATTAATCTTCCAGGCAAAGTAACAAGAATCGGAATCGGATCGGAATCGGCAAGGCCGAATCGAATCGTGAATCGGCAATGAATCGGCGATGAATCGGCAAATTTGAAAAAACCCTTTAAATTTAAAGATTTTAACAATTTAAAACTTATTTTATACACCCTTTATTGAATATAACTTAAACACACTATAACATCATCAAATAGAAGTTAAAACTTAACATACATAAACATGGAACATAAAATCCATCACATATGTAACTATGTTATCTAAAATGTAAATTGTAGGCTAGTTGAAGTAAATAGAAATCAAATGATCACAATGATTTAAATCATAGAATGTATGTAAGATGATCCATAAGACATCAAATCATAAATGTATGTAAGAATCTAAGATGAAGATCCATGAAAGTTTGAAACACATGTCTATCAATGATTCAGTATCAATATCTGTAAACAAAATATAAAAACAAGGCTCCAGCTCAAGCCTCAGACTCATAGTCATCATCATCATCCTCAACATCATCCTGAAGCTCGGCTGCAGCCTCAGCCTCAGCCTCTGAGTATCCAGTCTGCCTAGTAGCAAGGCGTCTAATGTAGGTCCTAGAGGACTGCCGAGCCATATCTCCCACATGTAAGATGAGCTCATGAACGTCGCTAAGGCCTGTGCCTGTGCGTGCACGTGTGCGTCTACCAATGCCTGAAGAACGTGCTCTAGCTGCCTCAGCCTCTATATCCACCTGGTCAACCCACACACGGTCTTCCTCAGTGAAGACTGGATCCACAACCTCTGTGAGCCACTCTGATTCTGGATCAATCTCCTCCAGAATGATCGGAGAGGAGTTAGTGCCCAAAATTTGTCTGATCCTAAGACGGAGGTTGTAATGAACAAAGACAATATCATTCAACTTCTGCACTGTCAACCTGTTTCTCCTCTTCGAATGGATGTGCTCGAACATGGACCAATTGCGCTCACATCCAGAAGCGCTGCTTGGCTGACTCAGAATACGAATGGCAATTTTTTGAAGTTTTGGGGTTGTGGCCCCAAACATTTGCCACCATCTATCTGCAATAAGGGAAAAATTGAAAATAGAAACAATTAGTCTCATTTACAAATTACAAGTTAACTCTAAAATTACATAATCAACTTTAAGATTAGAATCTAGATTCATGAACATTGAATATATTATTTAATTTTTACCTGGCTGTAGTGTTGTCTGAGCATTTATGGCCATCCTGCCAGAGAAAAGTGGCCCCTCTTTATTGTTGAACTGGTCTAGCTCAACAATCGCAACAGCGCTATCTTCATCGCTACTCAACCTCTGAATCACTGTGTATAAGCCAGTGAGAACCTCCTCATCCGCCTTGAACTCAGGACAGAAACGATATGCCGGATTCAGAAAGTAAGCTACTGCATGGATGGGTCGATGGAGCTGATTCTGCCATCTCCTATCGATGATGTCCCAAATAGGGCCATACCTCTCCTGCACTCCTGCATATTGGGCTCTGATGGCCTCCTTGGCCCTATCCATGCCCTCATAAATGTAGCCCATAGAGGGCTTCTCCCCATCAGCAGTTCGTAGCAAAGCTACAAGGGGCTCAGTGACCTACATATAAAGTAAAACAAAAAACTTGAGTCAAAACTTAAATATAAAATAATATAACTTAAAGTAAAAGTAAAATACTAAATGTTAAATTGCAATAAATTTACCTGCAGGATTTCTCTAGCGGGTTTCTAAAAACCATCCTCATCAAATATGCAATCCGCCACATCTATCCCTACAGTGGTCGTAGCATAGGAAGAGGAAATCCACTCCCGCCCAACAAACATGCTCCTCAATTCATCCCTTAATGTCAACAAGGACTGCAAGGTGATGAAATTCGAGGCAAACCTTGTGATACCTGGGCGAGCTAACTCTTTGCCTTCTGTGTACTTCCTCATTGTGCTAAGGACAAATGAATGATTATAAATGAATTTGCATATGTTTTTTGCCCTTTTCACACGTGACTTGACAAACTCAAGTTTGCCAATTTCCTCCAACATGAGGTCAATGCAATGTGCCGCACAAGGGGACCAAAATATGGTGGGGTGCCTCTCCATCAAAAGTTTACCTACAACAATTTTAAGTCAATTAGAAATTCAAATTTCAAAATTCAAATAAATTTATTTTCAAAACTTGGAAAGTTAAAAGTTTACCTGCAGCAACATAACTTGCTGCATTATCCGTCACCACCTGGATCACATTTTGTTCTCCCACCTCTGCTATGACTTCCTCAATAACCTCACATAAGTATGTGGCATTTTTTACATGTGCGGAAGCATCAATGGATTTGATGAACATGGTATATTCTACAAGTAACAAAACAACGAATTAGAATATTAAAATTAAATGGATCATCAACAAATTAGCATTCAACAAATCAAAATTTACAATTATGTATGTAGGAAAGTAGAATGATCAATTACCTCCACAGGATACAAGAAAATTGAGGAGTGTTCTATTCCTCCTATTTGTCCAACCATCAGTCATGATGGTGCAACCCTTTGCAATCCACTCCTTTCGGTTCTCCTTGAGCTCAACCCTCATGTCCTCTACCATCTCATCCAAGAGGTATCCGCTCAACTCAGCCTCAGTTGGGGCTTTAAACCCCGGACCACAAATAGCAACCGCGTCTATCATGTTCTGCCAATAAGGAGCCCTGTCACAAATAAAAATTTAGATGTCAAAGACTCAAATTATAAAACAAGTAAATACAATTAAAGTTTTACTTTTACTTTTAATTTTAACTTTAAAGAAAACAACGAAAAAAGAATCAATTACCTGGCTGCAATAAATGGAATGTTGCAAAAGTACCAAAATTTGCATATCTCCTTTTTGGCAGCATCATGAACTTCCTTGTTCAAACCCATGCCCTCAAGCGTGGGTTGGGAACCAGGAGTAGTGCGGGGCACAAAGTAACTATCCATTCTGTTTTTCCGCACTCTAGGCTGCAATAGGTTGGTGTGGGACTCTGTCTCAGTATGTGACCGACTAGCACTAGCACGAGCAGAAGAACTAGGATAAAAAGGAGGCCTAGAAGAACCCTCTCCAACACAACCTACAGATGCAGAAGCTGATGCAGATGCAGATGTGGATGCGGCTGCAGATGCGGATGCGGGAACATGGGAGCCAATACCCCTTAACCCTTCAAGTTGCATTTTCCTATTGGCTTTGTCTTTTTCAATTTTTTCTAATGCCATTAAGCAAGTGCGTTTTGCCTCAGGAGTTTGGTGAGTGCAAATTGTAACATCGTGTCCAGGTATAGCAGCAATGTGGTATTTCAATCTATAAATACCCCCAGAAGTTATTTTTTCTTTACAAAAAATACATTTTGTTTGATATTTGGTTCTTGCAGGAAACTCTTCGTTATATTTCCAACATTCATCTTTTCTACCCATTGCGAATTTGCAAAAAATGAAAGCAAAGGCTGCTGTAATAAAAATTTATATGTAAAATATCAAAGTTTGAAGCTAATAAAAGCTAGAAAACAACAAACCCTAGTTTGCAACTTAGTAAAAATAAAGAACATTCAAGATCTAAACTAAAAATTTTGAAAACTATAAAAATTTAACAAAAAATGCATAATACACTAACATGCAAAAAAAAAAAAGAGCACTTACCTCTTGCAAATGAGTTGAGGAGTGTTGAGATTGGCTCTCTAATGCTCCCAATGCAATTGATGGCCTCCCCAAATGGATTGCTGATCTCTTTTGTGCTCTTTCTTCTTGCCGGTTAGAAACCTATGGCTTTTCTTTTCTCTTCTTCTCTCTCACTTTTCCTCTCTTCTACTCATGTTAAACAAATAGAAGGCCCTTTAGGGTTATAACAAAGAGAATAGGTCAAAAACAAAGTAAAAAAAAAAGCAATTTTTTAAAATTTTACAACTCTATACTTTATTGGCCGCGGGCGATTCATGCCGATTTTTCCAGGTGATTCATGCGATTTTTTGGATGAATCACCTGAATCGGCGATTCATGCGATTCACTTGAAGAAATTGGCAATGGCGATTTCCGACTCCAAAAAAATCGCCATTGCTGAATCTAATCGCTGAATCGCCGATTCAGGCGATTTTATGGCGATTCTCGTTACTCTGCTTCCAGGTGAAACATGTATTTAGATATACATATTTAAAAGGTACAACCTTGGATAAACATTAAATATGATGCCATCTTAATAAAAATATATATAAGTGCAAGTAAATATATATGTTTATACATTATCCTTTTTGATTAGTAACTTTCGAGTTCCCTTCCATATTTATTTATTTCCTTATAAGAGGCAGAAATGTACACTTGGCATATGTTATCGGTAATGCAAGAATACAATTCTTCTTCTTTTAACTGCTCACGAGTTACAGCTTTTTGGAAGCCTTTGTTATTTTCGAATGCCTCCTTATTTATGGAAGCAGGGAGAGGCCAAAGATATTATTCATTTCCCACGATTTTACCTCTGCTCTGCTACGTTATTCCCTTTTGTTGCAAGTGATTTCAAACCAGACGTAAGTCATATCTTCATTGAGATTTGCATTTGGATTACTCACGTCAAAGGAACCGGCTGCTTAAAGTCAAGCCCAAACTCACGTCTTTATTTCAGACCAGGTTATGTGGTCAGCCTTCCATTTTCAGTTTTCTATATGTTCATTTAAACTGCTTTCGAATTTACAGTAGAAAGGAATGTGTCCATGAAATTCCCTACATTACTTTTGCATTGCATAGTCGGATGGATATTTGATGATTCTAATATTTCTATATTGAGTCAAGACCAAATGTATATGAAATGTTCATACATCCTTGTTTTACTGAAGTATATCAGAATCAAATTATATTTCTTGCAAGCCATTAAGATTATTTCTGAAGTCATAAAGACTATGATACGACATACTGAAATATGTAATATTCTTACACTAGTTGAGGTTTAGCAGAAAGAGTTGGTTTACTCTATGATTTAAACACCTGGGACTCACCCGACTATATGGCCTAGGAAGAGGTGAGAAAGGGAAATCTGCAATAACATGAAACAGAATCAGATGTGACATAACAATTATATATAATTTTTAAAAAGGAATCATTTAATAGCCCATGCATGTCCAATTCATTTTCTGTTGTCAAGTTGAGTGGTGTGATTAAATATTAGGATGTTCAGTGGTTGACAAGGTGCTCCATGTCTATTCCGGGTAGGGAGGGCCTTTCTAGTTAGAGAAAGTGTGGGGATAAGTTTAAGGTCCGTGGTTGGGAGGTTAAGCCCCTGACAATGTTTCACCTCTTCACAAGATGTTAGGGCGTGCATCAAACAAAGACAAGTTAAGCATTCAAACATTTATTGGTAATAGCTAGCAATAGAAAGAAAAGGAAAGATACAATGGTATTTGACGCTCTAAATGATACAATGGTATCTGCTGCTCTAAATGATGCAGTGGTAATTGACGCCCTAAATGATACAGTGGTATTTGATGCCCTAAATGATACAGTGGTATTAACGTCTTAAAAGATACAATGGTATTTGATTCCCTAGATGATATATTGGTATTTGTCATTACAATAAAGTTGTATAGCTATTTGTTCCTTAAGAGGTATTTTACAAACTAACTTGGGTTTTGCAGAAGCATCCCTTGATAGTTTTCAGTTTGAATACTACGGTATGTAGATTTTAAATTCTTGGGTAAATTCATTGTGTAGAACACAATAATAATCCTAGGAGGCGGGGGGTGAATTAGGATTATACTGAAATCTTTTGCCAATTTAATTTATTGCTAAACTTGTGTTAAATATTTCATCAGTGTACCATAATATCAACAACAATAATCAAATAAACACAATCCACAAGAAGAGTACAGAAGATATATTGTGGAAACCCAACTTGGGAAAAACCACCAACACCCAGATTGCTAGGAGCTACTGTCCTAATCCAGTCTCACCAATCTTTCTTCAAATACAACTTTAATGGCTTCAACCCTTAGGAGCAACAACCCCCTTTTCAGAGCTACAACTCTTTTAAACTGAGTACCCACCTAATCTGTATGAGTATCTAACTCATTGACAAATTAGAATCCAAAACACAATCTAGTTTGCTTTAAAACATTATGTTATCTCTATACAAAGATTGAATTGAATTTCTGAAAGTTTGGCTTAGGTCTGATATCACTTTACTGAACATCAAAACATCTCCTTTTTAAAATTCAGACTGTAATTGAACTTCTGATAACTATCAAACCAGGAACAATTGTTTCACAGACATTTTCTTCAAAATCTCAACATAAAATTTTCAAATCCCGTGACATGTCAAATTTCAACATACAACTAAATCAAATATTCCTGCCCTATCCATTGTCACAAATCTTCTTCTGAACTTCTGTGTTGATCTCTGTTCTTGATGTATCCGCTTCTTTGATTTTATACAATTTCAAAAACTTGTTTTCATCTGTATGCTCTTCTAATAATAATATATACTCTCAATACCTTTTCTGTTCATGTAATTGGCTTCTTCTTGAAAACATATTCTATTTGAGTACAATCCAAAATGGACACAATAATACGAAATATATAGAGGATGATTTAGTTGAAATTCGTTCCGACTTCCTTCGCTTTGTAATAAAACTGTCCTCTAACAAAATATTAAATATATTAATATGAAACACGTCACCAATAATAAACCGATGCACCGTTTTAATATTTTATTGTGTCATCAAAACTTTAATAGGACTATTTCATTATCATCAGGCTGCCACAACTCGATACTAGGAAATATTCAGACAAACTTCTTTTGTCCTTTCCCAATTTTATCTTTTGTCTTTTCCCAGTTTCGTCTTTTGTCCTTTCTGAACCTTGTCTTTATTACTTTCTTTTACATGACCAAACAAAAATTGTTTCTTGTAGTTCTTTGTGAAATGTTTTGAAGAATGATTATCACACAAGGTTTATTTTTAAATATTCACGAGGCTGCCAATGTATCTTTTGCTATCCAACTACAATGCAACAGTTGCTGTAAGTTCTTCATTCATAACCAGTTTGTATAACATTGTTCTATCCCCTAATATGCAACCCTATGTATAATATCAACAAGATATCTTCCAGCCACCGCATATTTGTTTAGATACAAAGCTTGCTGTGAGTCTATACAGAACAGTAATGTGAAGAACAGAGTATTCAAATTCACACAGGTATGTACAAGATAATCATTTCATGGTTTGATATTCATCTAGAAAAGAGTCTATTTGACATCAATAACACTTAACACATTGATGGTATCTTCAATTGTTAGTTATGAGTTTTCCGTTTAAGTAATTGTAACTGTTAATCTCATTCACATGAACATAACTGATATAACTATCTTCCTATGAATATGAAGTAATAACTGTATAGCTTTGATATGTTGTTAGTTAAGACCTGGGAAAGTGCTTGTTACAATCAATCCCCTTCACTCTATCATTAGGGAATCCGATCTTGACTCTATCGCAACCAACAACATTCAGAGGAGAGTTATCACGCACAAACACCTTCCCACCATCAAACTGTCAATACTTTGAAAACCAATCTTTGTGAGATATGCGGGAAGAAGCATGTGAATCTATCAACCACACCTCTTCTGATGCATGTGTTGCCAAGGCTGCAACAAAAGCATCTACATCATCTTGGGAGGATTTTTTAGAGTTAGAATCGGAGAAATCCTGTTTATCTTTTTTTTTGTTCTCCTTTGAACACTCTTTTCTGAGATGACCGGGTTTGCTACAGTTCCAGCGTTTTGCCTTGGACTTTTTACTAGGAGATTCAGATCTACCTAGATAAATGTTTTGATTTTCTGAACTGTACTAATTTTCTTTCAAACTCTGCATCTTGTCTTACCCTATTGGCTTCCCTCTTATCCATCTTTTAAGGGCTTTCTTTCACCTTTTTCTGCTTCATCGTGCCTTCTGTTGATGCGAGTTTTGTATCACTTACATAACATATTAGGATTTGAATATTCAATATGGGATATCAAACATGCAACTCCTCTCTTGAAAAGTTATTACTCATGAAGACATAAGCAATAGCTCCAATGTTCCTTACATCGTTGGATACTCGCTCAGTTTTATTGATGTGATTTGTTGGTAATCACGTAAGCGGCCTTATGCAAATTGTTGAGGATGACTTAGACTTTGGCGGGATGAAGGTGATGGTGGCTCGGTTTGTGAAATGTGCGGAGGCAGATAATGTTGATGGTGGCGATGATGGAGGATGTGTCTGCCAATGGTGATGTTGATGGTAAAGTGATGGTGGTGGAAGGTGAGTGGATGTGTTCTAATACTCGACCTACTCTAACTTCCTTCTCTCTAAACTTCAACTACCCAGCTACTCACTATTCTACTCCTACTCCTATGAATGGAAGGTTAGCAAATGGACAGGGATCGAACCTAATGAGAGCTGACCAGCGGCCTCACTTCCATAGGTGCAATGATTCGAAGGAAAAATAAATTAGTTTACCACACTAAGCTTTCCAACCAGCCGCTGGGATGCTAGTGGCCTAGTATTGATCCCTATCAAACATTTACCAATGCTGCCATACAACTATCCATCTACTTTAACTTCACTTAAACAACTTCAAATGCAACCAACTTTAACAACTTGAAAGGAAATCTAACTAAGTGGAAGTAGAAAACATGCAATAACACCCAATGTTCTTAATCAACATGCAAATCGCAACAATGAAAAAGAGAGCAATTTTGGTATTATCTTCGCAACAATTTCTCCAACCACCTTACAAATGAGAGCAAATGGCCTTTTATAGGGGCCAGAAATACAACGGACGGTGGAGATCAAAACAAGATCAACGATCCAGATTGGATCCTCAATACCCTAATTAGGGTTGCCACAACATCGGCCAATGAGAAGCCACCACCTCATCAATGGACCAATGAAAAAAGTGCAAAAAGTGGCAACCAATGGGAAGGCACCAAAATGGTGGCCAATCAGAAATAGACACTTGTCCTATTCTAGAAGAAAGGGAAATTGCCACTTGGGCTTACATCAAATGATCTTCTAATATAAATCTTCCCTTTTCTTTCATCTTCTTAGCTAAGGCAATGAACTTAGCTAGCCTTTCGTTAACTTCTTCCATAGGAGGACAAGGTGTGTGCTTTGCCCCGAGTTCCGTTGACTTCGCCACGCCACTTGCTGCTTGTAGTATCCTTTCGTGATCCTTCTCATATTCTTTCTCAAATCCAATAAAAGCATTGAGAGAGAAAAGGGTGCCCAAATGCTTCTTCTTGATAGCAACCTTCCCCAACTCATCGAACCTCGATCCAAAATGTGTTTCATTGACATCCTCTTCTCTGATATCCTCAAAATCAAGTGCTGCCTCAACGTTGCTCATCATGGTTGAAATGAAAGTGTCGACGCTTGGGTTGTGATGTGCAACTGCCTTTTGTATATCCTTTCATGGTACTGCCATTGGTATTGGTTATTCGCCTCATTTTTTGAGAAGAAGGGAGTTTTGGGCATCATATCCTCTTTGTCTTTCTTAGTGTTTGCCCGTTTGGGATTCTTACTTGCACTAACATCCTCCATGCTCGTCGCCCTATTACGGGATGGTATAGTGGTGGACGAGAAGGCAAGTAGAACCAAGGGAAGCAATCCTTAGACTAGAACGAAAGAAGGATGTCAGCTTAAGGACCCCTTGCAACTCTAAATGATTTGAAATTACCTCTACCTATAGCCAAGGGGGATTGTGCTTCCTTTAGTCTGTCCTTCATCCGTATCATGTCCACTGTAGCGATATTGGTGTCGGTTATTCTCTTCATTTTCGAAAAGAAGGGAGTTTTGGGCATCATATCCTCCTTGTCTTTTTTAGTGTTTGCCCGCTTGGGATTCTTACTTGCACTAACATCCTCCATGCTTGTCACCCTATTATGGGATGGTAGAGTGGTGGACCAGAAGGCAAGAAGAACCAAGCGGAGCAATCCTTAGACTAGAATGAAAGAAGGATGTCAGCTTAAGGACCCCTTGCAACTCTAGAGGATGAAAATTCACCTTAACCAATAATCTTACAGCGACTTTTCGGAACCTAGGATATGACTTCAAGAATTTCAAATCCCTTGCAAATCAGAAATTTATCATGCAATTCACCTCCAAATAAAATTACCCAACCTAGGGCAAAAATCGCAGCCTCTTGAAAAAATCAAAATTTTATCTTCCACAAATTTCAGCTCCCACAAATTTCGCCCTCCACAAATTTCGGCTCCCACAAATTTCACCAAGCAAGAAGAGTGCAGATCTGCTCTTGCAAAATCACCAACACCTTGAGAAGGAGAAGTCAGAAGTGAGGAAGAAATGGGAGAGAGGCCTCCTCTTATACCCAACTTTCTTCTTGGACCCTAGGAGAAAGAAAAACAAATAATTAATGCAAAATTATGGCCTACAATTAACTATTTAACCAAAATTAATTTTGCCATGATGAAAATTAACTTTCTAAATTGCCAATTAGTTCTAAATTACAAAAAGAAATTAAATAATGCCTTGAGGGTGTTAAATATTTCCATTTAATGGGGGTTTAGTAATTAATACATCATTAAATTTGGATTTTGGCTAACCAAAAGCCATTTTTTCAATATTAAATTACCAATTTCATTAAAGGCAAAAAGTTTTCAAGGAAACTTTAATCTATTAAAACCATTTTTTTTGCAATTTCTCTCCAAATCGATTTAGCTAAGCAATTTTAGCTTTTTAACACAAATAAAATTATTTCTCTAGAGCCTAAAATCGATTTTGCAATTTTATTTCACCATCACAAAAATTAATCCTTTTCACCAAAAATAATCAAGATTTTCCAAAAGACCAGATTTAACAAAATTTTCATTTTTTGAAAATTATTCAAATTTATACAATTATATCCAAATTTTCAAAAGAAAATGTCTAAGTGCAAAATTTACAATTTTATCTTGCCAAGTGTTGCTTTTTAAAAATTTGTTCGGCCTAAGGATGAAATTGGTGGCTCTGGAAAATCAAGTTGAAACCGGGTGAAAATAAATCTAACCCTCTCCCCACTGGCCCTGAAGGTGTCCAAGACGTGAAATCTTCAAATTTGAAACCTCTGGACCGAAAACTACTAAGGCAATCGAAAAAAAAGGGGTCCCCAAAATTTTGGGGCGATGGTGTGAAAACCTCACAACACCGTCCTAATCTCATAGCTTTGTGATACCTCACCTAAGGCTTTTGTTCTTTCTCTACCCAGTCATTTGGTACCTTCTCAATTCACAACACACAAATCTTACCAAGAATCTTTCAATAATAAATCGTAATTCTCATAGATCTCCAAGGTCAATAATCATACCCAATTTTCTTGCACAGATCTTCTGGTCTCTGATACCACTTGACAGAAGCCTTGTTGACAAAGAGTAAGAGTTTCACAGAACCAAAGACAAAATAAAAATGACAAAATGACTAATACAAATTTAGGTTTAAATTCCGAGTTGTCTTTTCTTAAACTTTCAATGACGGAGAGAGACGTGAAGATTGTTCATGCACTAATTAAATACACATTGCACAAATATTAATTGCAGATTACATGTTTACAAACTCAGTGATCCTTCAAGGACCTGTTTATTCAAACATATACCCACAATCTGTCATCTGCTTCTTACTGAGAATGCCAGACTGTGTTCAATGACTCAGCTAGGCATTACAAATTCATTCTTCCACAGCCTGTACAAAACGTGCCTCTACCCGAAATTGTGTTGTAATGAGCCCGAATCAGAGGAGGGCCTGGGGCCCACATGGTGCTTGTAAGCACTGTTATTGGTTTTGGGCCTGATGGAGCTTTAATTTCCGAAAAAAATATAAGCTCCATTTGTGAACCATGTGGAAGACTTGATGATATCATTTGATGACAAATAGGCTTGAGGTAGATCTGCAAGCAAATAAAACTATTGAATTGCTAAAAAAAACTTGAGTAACTTATTGCAGAACTTGTGGGTCAGGGTTATAAATCTGTCTCTCTAAATATTGAGATACATAAGCTAACTACTGATTTTGGGTAGAGAGTTGGAAAACTAGTTGAACAACATGTTGAACCTATGAAGAAAGTTGAACAGGTTAAATTGGAGATGCAGCATAAAACCTTGTTGCAAGTTTGTTCCTTGGTCTTCACATCCTATGAACTTATGAAGTATTCAAACATCCTCACTGGACCTATCAATGAGACTTACTAAGTCCTGGTTTATACTCTCCTACGCCAAGCAGATCCTGTGCATTACAGTCAGTGGATTAATGTAGAATCATTACAAAACAAGAATCATGACTGCAGCATCCAATAATTTAAATGCTAAGGAATGAGCAAAATTATTGCGACACTAATGTGCTGGCTTCTCAGAAAGGAAAGGTTGCTGATGTTGGAAATATGGAGTCGAAGCTGAATTTGGAAACTAATAAATCAACTATAGATGATCATGATGCTTTGTTGCAAGATGAAAAATGTCCAGAATTTGATGCAGACTGGTATAACTATCCTAATGATGACCAAGAGTGGCCAATAGAGAAAGCAGTTCAGTCACCATTTTCTGAAAGGCATTGAGAGAATGAACTCCCATGAGCTTTAGTTGAGATCCTTATCAGAAGAAATGTTCACTTCAACCTTATTCACGGCAACAAAGGCTAAGAGTGTTGGGAGTGTGTAACAATTAGAAGACAAGATTCACGAGGCAACCCGATAGTATTATATAAGAGAAGCCATCACGAAGAAAATGCAAGCACTACCAAATTGCATCATCTATTTTGCCGTGACTATGACACAATCATTTCAATGATTCCTTTCCCGTGATTCAGCCTGCACGTGCAAATCATGTCTGATTCTGTCATGACAGTATGGATGGAACCGATTCTTCAGCAAGACATAGGTGTGAGGAATTATACTATCATAAGAATCCATGCCCAATGACTCACTCACAGAGCTTTACGCAAGGCCCAATCAAACGAAATAAAACATGGTACCCGATAAAACTAAATGAACCAGCAGATGAATCTCAGACAAATTCACGATGGCTTTGAGAAGTACTTGAACTCAAACTGATGACGCATATACCAAGCAGCAACTACAGACCACGTCAGATACCATTTGCGGGAAGAGATAGCATATAAGCCCACAGCTGAGTATTAAATATCATCGATTTATTTGAAAGCAGTGGTTGAGATTGAATTTTGAAGAAAAGATTAAAATAATTTGGCAGATAAAGACCATAGCCACCATAGAAGTTTGGCACATCAGTAAATTGATTGGTTATTAAGATTAAGGAAAATACAATGCACTATGAGAAGAATGAATAAATCAATAATAAACATCAAACATTGGGAGCAGCTTTGTCGGGATCGTTCTTTATTTACTAATAAAGAAAGATATATTAAAAAGATTGAAATCAATTACGATTAAAACAATTGTGTCATGAGAAGCCGCGATTTATTTTTGAAGACACAACCTTTAAAGTTTGAAAAGTCACCTTCTCTTATTATTAAGATATAAATAGGGACATACTCACAATGAACAAGACAGATTCAAACTTTCACATTCTCAAAGAATAAGCATTTTATATTATTTTGTATGGAGGGATAAGGAGCTTAATATGGCTTTTCTAATGTAAATTCTATTATTTTATTTTAATAATAAAATAAAATGTTCTTTGTTTATTATTAAAGGCGTGGATATATAAACTGCAGATGAATCGTCCTTTATAATTATTATTTGGAATTCTTTATACAATTTAAATGTCAGATAAGTGGACAAAGTCCTTTATAATTATTATTTGGAATTCTTTATACAATTTAAATGTCAGATAAGTGGACAAAGTCATTTAGCATTTAAATTCGATCATCACAGATAGTGTGAAATATTTAATTGTTTCCTATCTGTGTCCAATTTGTCTCCCTACCAGAGGAGTTAAAATTCAATTTGGACTAATTTAAGATTGTATAAATATTTAATTTGTTGCATCTTGATTATTTAATTGTTGGCAGTATAAGTGCGTGGAACATTATAAAGTTGTACGTGAAAATTCATTGAAGTTGACTCTATTGCCCGGATGAGCAGAGGCACTGGTCTTTCTATTATTAAAGTCAGAAAATCTATAACTTCCTACAAGCATCAAATTAATTATTATTCAATTATACAAAACATTCAACCATTATCCAGCATCCAGTTATCATTTTAATTGAGTTCGAGGACCTTGCCAGCCAGAGAACTCCAAACCTTAAATTCACTTTAGAAAAGCTCTAAACCAAGTGATCACGTTCAAGGAGGTCTACCCACCTAGGTGTAATGGAGCTTGAAGTGCAGGAGAATTGAGAAGTATTCTTGTTCGTTGGCCAAAACTGATTGTGGAATCCTATTGGAGAAATGGCAGGCTCTTGGATTTCCAATCTGCGGTTTTGGAAACCAACAGGGCCAATAACTTTCTATAAATAAATTAGTAAGTAAATAAGACTTTGAGTTTCAGCCTTAGCCAACCTATCTAGTTTGAATTGATTTTATTTTGTGCAAAATCTTATATTCCTGGGCCAACATGACCAACCTTGCCGGGCATGTATTTGTAAGTATTTTGTTGGTTCATTTGGTTTTTCATGCTTGGATGAACACAATTCTGCCTCAGTGCATGATCTCAGTCTTGGATGGCGAATCAAGGTGTGGCAGGTTGGGACGTAGCCCCTGACCTGGTCTTGTTCATTTGAACTTTCCATTTTTACTTACTGAGTCTAATCACTGCTGGGTGTTTGTGAAACAATAGCAGACCACAGGCACTTGGTGGCAATCAAAATTCACATATGCATATGTGCCAAGCCAATATAGGAGTATTTGTTGGAGTATATAGGAGGGTGCATCATAATGCAGGCGAAGGAAGGCGATCAATCTGCCTTTTGCCTTTGTCTTCAACAGGGCAAAAGAGCCAGAATCACTATTGTCAGGCCAGCATTGCAGTGTGTGGGTTCAAGGCATATGTGAAAGGAGGACTGGTGCACTTGAATGGGAGAAAATGACACAATACTGGCCAGATTTTGCCTTTCACCTTAAACATTGAGAAGGATATGCATATTTGGAATAGGAGGAAGCTGAGATCTGCAATTCGAAAACTCTATATTCAGACTATAGAAAGGGGAATACATGCAGTTTGTTACTAACACAGGAAAACAGTATTTGAACTATCAATCTGATTGTAACATTGTTTTATAATCTGATTCTAAGAGTTGTTAAGACTATTTTGTATGAAACCTCTTACTCTGGAAATATCTGAAATTCTATTTTATGATTATTCTGGTAAAACATGTCTGTATTTGAGTGTTGGTAATATCAGAACTAAATATTGTGGCTATCTTGATAAAACATGTGTTGTATTTGAGTGGGGAACTTTTCAGTTTCTCTCCCCCTTCGCTTCCTGTAATGAATATCCCTTTTCCTTCCTTGGCTAACCCATTCCCAAAACAGCCCTAGCCCTTATGAAGGAGATGGCTATTATAACAGCCAACCAACTAATTGGTCCGTTCCCATACATGTCAGCAGTTATCTCTACCTGACTTCTGACAGACAACAGAAATTTGGAAGGACCAGCAACACGAATTTAGAAGTTTGATCGAACAATAAAAACCCAAAACCAAACTTCTGCGAGCTTGATGCTCGTGTATCAGTTCTGCACTAGCCCTGTATTCATAGAATGGGTTAATAACATACCCATAAGCACTACATTAGGAATATTAACCAATAAATAATTCTGATTTATCTCCAACAGTTGAACCATATTTTTTAGGGTCCAATTCAGATGCGGGATGGAGTCTGAAATGTTTACAATAAATTATTAAAAGGTTATTCTTGGAAATAATTATTTTATGATCTTTTACTTTGAAATTTTGTGGCATGTCATTCTATTTCCAAGGAACAAATTGATTAGTTCCGATTGCATTATAGTCCAGCTAAGTGCACTGACAAAACTAATTATCAACTTAAAGAGGCAGAAGGATTGCTGCTTCAAGGTTGAAGAGCTATAGAACATGATTAAAGATGGAAGAACTGTACTACATGAATAATGCTTAGTTAGGTACCCTCTGTGAACTTTCTTCAAATTTACGCAATATGTATTGGATTTCTTATTTTACTGAAGTGATCACACTATATGCTTATCACACAATCTTGTAAATTTTCTTAATACAGAAGACGTCGTACATTGTTTAAAAATATGCAGTTGCACTAATCAAGTTTTCAAAATATATTCCTTTAACAAAAAACGTGCAGTGTGTGATAGCTGTTGAAATGGAGTTGCTTAGACAAGTGACCATGGTATTGATATAATTCACTTAAACAACTTTAATAATAAGAAACATGAGTAGACCATGGGATGACGTGCAGACAGATATGTAATAGTTACCATTATTAAAAATTAACTTGCCTGAATGTTTTGACAGAAATGAATTTCTCCAAAATCCTTATTTTCTGGGACTATATAAGTTTTAGTATATTAAACTTGTAAGTGTTGTGTCCTGCATTTTGATGGAACAAGTAATGTAAGGAGACACTCAATTTTTTGGAAACTAGGTGTAATTTAGTGGAAACTTCTATACATTAGGATACAAAATAATTGTAATATCAATGCTATTTGCACAATCTGCATCTAAATAAACCAGAAATTAGTGAACACTGCATAATTCAAAAAATGGTGGATTTATAATTTATGATCTCTGTGTTAGAGAAACTACTCTGGATTGCTTTTCTTTTTCACTTTTCTTAATAAAACTTTCAACATTTTCCTGCTGTGTTTGTGTTGGAACTGGAGAGACACAGAATCAGGAATAATACCTGAGTTTTTTCAGTTTGATAATTACTAAAATATTTGCTAATCAATATAGAAATAGTGGAGATAAATGAAAGGAAGGGTAGGATATGAAGGTAGTTCTGCTATAGTTATTTGTTATGCTTATAATATATTTCTTAGGCTTAAATTTCAGATACGCCTCTTCATGCCTTCTTGTACAGAAGACCTTGGCCTGTCTCTTTCATGACAAATATGTTATGCCATTTCTCAAATTGGGGAAGCTTGTCATGAATTCAACTCCAAATTCTCTATTTTTTTCACACAGAACCAAGAGATTCTTATTCTTTTAAGATCCCCAAGCATTAATAGAAAGTTTGGGGATTTCCAACGAAGATCCAAACGGAAGACATGGACTGTGTTATCTTATGTATTTAAAGCCCAATTTGAAGACACAGATCGATTTCAAGTTTCAAAACCCTTGGGATCCTACGTTGTGAAAGTCTACTATTAGTATATTTCGATTTTTATTCCAAATTTGAGGTGGATCTAAAATTTATGTCAGTCCAAGTAAAACAAGCTTATAATTATGGGAATGGTGTTCTTCATAGTTTGAATTCAGTTATAGGAAATAATAAAATGTTTAATTAGAGCGCAAAACCGAATGTGCCAATGAAGCCGCCTGTCTTTGAATTTGAGCTTTCCTTCTTAAAACTGTTTTAAAAATAAAAAGTTGTTGAAATTCTGATAGAGAACAATATCTATGATGATCAATTTAAAATTTTGACTTCCAACTTCTTGGGAGAAACTGAACTAATGTTTTTGGTCTAATCAAACAGGTGCAACTTACAACTGAGCTCTCATAATTTTTAAAATAACTTTGCTACTTATTTGTGATTCTGGAATTGAAACACTTTGGGGGACAAGAAGGATGGGGTTTCTTACATTAATTTTGTTTGTTTGCAGAGCGCCCTTACTTTTGTAGAGTGAAGCCAGATGTGTTCAAAACATTGTATGGCATTGATGAAAAGGACTTCAACAAAGAGGCTTGCGGGTATGCCCTTTTCAAGATTTTATTCTGATCACTCCCAATCAAAACTTCTATTCTCGTATGAAATGCTGCTATTTTAGCCATGTGTTGCTGTCTTGGTTTTGGAGAATATTAATAATGTCTATCTTATCTTATTGATCATGCAGAAGCTGTCGGGACACAATAAAAAATGTCTATGGCAGAAAATCTTCCGAATTGGAGAATTTTAATAAAGTGATTACGAAAACCAGGACTAACTGAGCCTTGATCAGACTTCCTTGAATTTTGTCACTGTATTTTATCTTGTATATTATGGTTATTCTTGATACTGAACAGAAACTTCTATATCACTCAATTAATATGGTTTCGTTTTCCTCTATTAAAAGATGGTTTGTACTTTAGTTTGTATAATATGAAAAATTTCATCGTATCAGCCTATCAGGGACTCTTTCTGAGAAATCTCCTCATAAGATGGTAATTTGTGCAAATAATCTATTTATTGTGATTCAATTTTTGAAAATAATAATAATATCAAATAAGATAAATCATTATGTTTTAAATTACGGGTGAATGCTTTTGAACTGTGGGCATCAACAAGAGAATGATTGTCCTCGTCTATTCAATTCCAATTCGATATTCAAGAGTCATTTTGAATATGTGTATCTATATGATCAGCTGTAGCTTGTAAAATAACTTGTACTTCTGTGTGTGTTCTTTGTGTTCTTGTTTCTGTTGTTCACATTTTTATTTCTTGTTTATTTATTTTATTTACAGTTAAAACCAGAAATTCCCTTTTCATCACCTAGAAAAGTGTTTATTTAAATCAGAAACATGAGGTTATTTATATAAATTCTATAAAATCAAAACCAAGCACATAATTTCGATTTGATAAACTATTTCTATAGCTCTGGTTTTCACATGGACAAATAAAAGGTCTGGTTTTCTTAGCTTTGCAGAGAGGCTAGATAGGTTTCTTATTTCTCAAGAATGGAGGATTCAGAACATTTCCTTCAATTCTCAAATTCCGGGTTTTGCTGATTCGGATCATTTCCCAATTGTCTTGGAACTCTCAAACTCTTCGCATCTGGATGGACATATTCATAGCCCTCCCTTTGAGTTTCAGAGTATGTGGTTTCGGCACCCTCATTTTTTCCCTCTTTTGAAGCAATGGTGGTTTAGTGCTCCCAAGATCAAACGTATGAAAATGTTCCAGTTCTCAAAAAAACTCAAACATGTCAATTTGCAAATTAAGATTTGGAATAACTTGGTGTTTAAAAATATCTTCCAACAGAAGGACTTAGTTAAAAAAGATCTCTTTGAGCTTAATGAGCTGATCATTAGGGTAGGGATGGACAATGAGTCATACCTTAAGCAAAAGAAGCTTCAATATGATTGGGAGGAGCTTTGTATGCGGGAGGATGAGTATTGGAGACAAAATCTAGGGAGTTATGGCTTAGGGAAGGGGATCGTAACACTAAATTTTTCCATGCCTTAGCTAAGGAAAAGAGGGCAGCCATCTCTATTTTTTCCATTAAGGTGACAGATTCAGAAAACACAATTATGGATGCCTAAGGTATCCAAGAAGAAGCAGTTAATTTCTTCAAAAACTTATTGGCTCCCCCCACTTCTTTTGCACCTTCAGATTTGCAAGTTAATGAGCTTTTGGATGCAATCCCCAATTTGGTTATGCCCCAGGATAACAGTTCTTTGCTGGCCCCTTTCACTTTAACAGAATTGAGGAAAGTTGTTTTTTGACTTTCTCCTGATAAGGCCCTTGGGCCGGATGGGTTTACGGCACTTTTCTATCAGCGCTGTTGGGATTTTATTTGCTGGGATTTTTTGGCTACTTTAGAAGAGTCCAGGAAGAGTAAAACAATGCTTAAAACTTTCAATACTTTGAATATTGCTATTATTCCTAAAGTTAAAATTCCAAACTCTTTCTCTGATTTGCGGCCCATCTCGCTTTGTAACACGATCTATAAAATTTTCACCAAAGCCATTTATTTGAGGCTTCAGAAACTTATTCCTAATATCATTTCCCAAGAGCAAGGTGGATTTGTCCCGGGAAGAGAAACTATGGAAGGTGCTTTGGTTTCCCATGAAGTTCTTCGCTCTATTAACTTTCATCAATCATCCAATTTCGTAATCAAGCTAGATATGATGAAGGCCTACGATCGAGTTTGGTGGGACTTTCTTTTCAAAGTGCTTTCGAAGTTTGGCTTTTCTCCCCATTGGTGCATTTGGATCAGAGCTTGTGTTTCAGGAGCTTCATTTTCAGTCATTATTAATGGGATGCCTGCTGGTTTTTTTGGTTCCACGCAGGGGTTATGTCAAGTTGACCCTCTTTCACCTATTCTCTTCATCATCATGGCTGATGCTTTCAGTAGAAGCATAAATCTCAAATATTCTCAAGGGTGGCAAGGGGCTCGAATTATTGGCACTCCAATTTCAGTTACTCATTCCATTTTTGCAGATGATACCCTACTTTTTGGAGCAGCAAGCTTAAAAGAAGCTAGGCAAATCAAGCTCACCTTGGATACTTATACTTCTGTCTCGGGTCAAAAGGTGAATGCCCACAAATCTAAAATTTATATGTTCAATACCAATCAGATCTTATCAAACAAAATTATAAATATCTTGGGTTTTTCAGTTGAACAGCTGCCTTCTATGTATCTTGGATTACCTTTTTTTATGGGAGCAAATAAAACTTCTTATTGGTCATCCATCATTGACAGAATTAGGAGCAGAATTTTAGCATGGAAAGCGAGATGGCTTTCACTTTCAGGTAGAATTTTACTTATAAAGACAGTGTTATCTGCTATTCCGAATTTTTTTTAGCTGTCCTTAAAGCCTCTCCTTCTGTTGTGCACCCAATGGAGAAGTTGATTAGAGGATTTCTTTGGAAGGGTAATTTGTCTGATGAAACTAAGGTTCCCCTTATCTCCTTAAAAGAAATGGCTCAACTTAAATTCGTTGGGGGTGTGGGTTTACATTACTTGTCTAAAAGGAACAAAGCTTTTGGGGGTAAGCTTATTTGGCAAATGTATACTAGGCCTGATAATAAATGGTGCAAGATAATGCAGCACAAATATCTGGACAATCAAGATCCTAGTCGCATTCTTTCCATTTCAAATCCTCCCAATGGATCAGCAATTTGGAATTTCATGATTTCATCAATATAGGTGGTGGTCAAATTCATTACTTGGGAAGTGCACAGTGGAACCAAAGTAAATTTTTGGTTGGATTTGTGGAACAGTTTGCTCCCTCTTTCTTCCTTCCCTATTTATAGAAGCTCCATGCTCGCTTCAACTGTTAAGTGGGGATTTTATTCAGTGAATTATGTTTCTGCTGTAGAACTCCACTCTGGGAAAGTGGTATGGAAAGATTTTCGGGTATTCACATTTCTGATCAAGAAAGGGCAGATCTGAATAAGGCTCTCATGGAAAGACGTGTTCCTTTCCAATAAAGATGATTTTCTTATTTGGGCTCCATCTAAAGATGGGAGATATTCGATTAAGGAAGGGTATAAGGTGATTCATCAAATAGAAAACATTAAAATCCCACATAGAGCCTTTTCTTTCTGTTAGAATAGCTCAGTTTTTCCCAAGGCTGGCTGCTTTGCATGACTAACATTGAGAAAAGAATTCTAACTAGTGATAGGTTAGAGAAACTCTGCATTGCCCAATCCTTCAAATGTGTGCTATGTAAGGATGATTTTGAGAATACAGATCATCTTCTTTTGAACTGTTCTTTTGCTCAGGATTGCTGGAAATTCATGCTAAATAATTTGAAAATGTCTATGCCATTACTAAACAAACTGTGGGATGTCTTTCAATCTTGGCCTCCTTTATATCCATCTTGCTCATTTGCTTCCATTTGGAAATGTACTCCAGCTATCATTATTTGGGCCATATGGTGGGAAAGGAATAAAAAAAATCTTCGGTCAAGAATTTTTCTTGGTTGAAAAGGTTCAAGCTGGAATTGAGAAGTCAGTTTCAGAAACTGTTAATGCCTCTACTTTCAAAGTCAGCTTCAACTTCTTTTTTTTCATGGGATGGTTCTATTATCAGAGATTGGAAAAGTATATTACTTCCTATTGGCTCAGCTCCTGCAAGAAAGGGCAGTAAAGTTTCTGATAGGGCTCTCATTAATTGGTCACATCCTTCCAATGGCTTTGTAAAGATCAATTTTGATGGTTCCTCCAGAGGAAACCCAGGTAAATTTGGTATTGGTGTTTGTATTAGAGACTATCATGGCAAAGTTTTAGCTATTAAAACTTCCCCTCTTTGCCCTGGAACTAATAATTTGGCAGAGGCACACGCTTTACTTGTAGGATTATTGCTTGTTAAAAGAGGTGGTTTTTGTAGAGTTCATGTCGAAGGTGATTCTATGGTGATTATTGATTCTTGTATTTCTAGGACTTCTTATAATTGGCATATCTCTTATGTTCTGAAGCAGATTTGGTATCTTATTGATTCATTTGAGGATCTTTGTATCTCTCATACACTCCGAGAAGGTAACAAAGCAGCTGATGTCTTGGCTAACCTTGGTTGTGATGATATTAGTATTGATTCACATAATCCTAATATCAATTATTATCTTCAATTGCAAGATATTATTAAGCAAGAATTTATACAATTGAGGACTGAGTGAGGTGATGTTTGTGCTGCTCCCATCTTCAATTTTGATGGAGAGCTTTTTGTTCTTTGTATTCTCCTGGTTTTGTTTGTGCTGCTCCAATCTTCAGTCTTGATGGAGAGCTGTTGTTCTTTGTAATCTCTTTTCTTTCTACTATTTATATATTTCAGACTTATGCCTTTTGCCAATATATAATTTTTAATTTTTTTCTATAGCTGAAATTTTTTAATTGAAACAAAACAATTGCTAGCTTAACATTCAACTTGTGGCTAATTTTTTCAAATATTATAAGACTACAAATTTCTAAAAATGATATTAGAAATCATGCACAAAATTGAGTTCCATTCTACATAGCGAAAGAGCAACAATAGTGTCAAAATTGTCACAAGTTTATGAAATCCCAGCAAAATTTCAAACTGTTAACTGTTATGATAAACCCACGTTTTACAAAGTATTGCATGTAAAAATTGCTACCGATGAAAAAATAACACGACCTTTGAAAGATAAATAAAAAAATGAATTAAGGGGAAAATAAACCTTTGCAAAAACAAAATGCATTGAAAAGCTCATAGGCATCTCAAAAATCATCAACTATGCCCAAGTTTGGATCAAATGCAGCATTGTAACATGTAGCCTACTGAAACAAAGAATCTCACAAAATCATTGAAATTTAGAGATGCAAGTCCCATCGAGTGTGCAAAGATTTGACACTAGAAATCTAAACTAGCATAAATTTCAACTGGTCAACCACAAAAACCCTGAAACTTATGAAGAATTTAATCTTCCAATGAAGCATATAAAAATGAAGGCAATAATAAAAATAGAGCAAAATATATCTTAAAGCACCCATACGACTTGTCTCCAATCTCCCTCGAGCTCTCTTTGGATGGTAGTAGTATTGCTCTTAGAAACTCAAAAGCGTAAGGGATATTAAGATGAGTAATCTCAAAGATTGGCGGTTAAAGAGTAAATAGAGATTGAGATTCAAATTTATAGAGATAGAGGAAACAGTTAAACGGTCTTGAATTCATGTGAAGAAGAGATCAATGTTTGAGATTGCGTAGGAGAAAGTGGATGGAAAAGAGAGAAATGAGAGTGCGATGTAGTCTAGAAGTGGTGGATCACAAGAATGAACAAGTAGTTTGGCCGTGGAAAGAATTATGTGATGAATATAATCAATACATTGTTAATTTATTTATTTGTGAAAGGGGTGAAAAATTAAATGAATTGAAGATAGTTAATATAACTTCAATGAATTGTAAGATAAAGGATGTAACATATATATTAACTAGTACTTGCATCTTTGAAGGGTGCAAGGATTAAGTTAATAGTATTGTATATTTTTAATGATGTTTTTGAATAGTTATTCATAAAATCTCTATCTACTTTTTTACGTTCATATTTATATGTTTTTTATTCATATACAGAGACACTCATTTCTTCCTCTATATCTTTATCCAATGTTACCCCTCTTTACCTTTTTCTCTTTTGAATCCATATCTCAATTCTTCTATTTATCTTTTATGTACTCTATCTATCTATCTACTACCATCTATCCCCACATGTATCTTTATCATTCTCTCTCTTTATCTCCATCATCCCTCCTCTTATTTCTCTCCCTCCCACTCCCCTCATCTTTGTCTTCCCTTTCATAACTATTTTCCACTTTGATATGTGATTCTAATCCATCTATCTACATATTGTCTCCCCTCATCTTTATCTCTCATTACAATTATATATTTTGCTAACTATTATTTCCTATGCGAAATGGACAGCTTAGCTATTTAAAATGAATAATTCAAATCTCTCTCTCTCTCTCTCTCTCTCTCTCTCTCTCTCTCTCTCTACCTTGATATTTCTGTGTCTACTATGATTGAATGTTTGATTAATAATCTCATGGATAAAAATAGGAGAAATAATGATAATTGATGATCTAGAATCAACAAGATCAATACATCAATGTTAAATCTTAACTTTGATTGAATCTAGAGGTAGATAAGCAAAGTGGTAATGGTGATAGTGAAATACATATCAAATGAATTTGTGGTGGCATGTTTGTGAGCTTTTCTCTTTATTTTTATATCCATAAGTCTCTATGTAATTCACACTCTCCCTATCTCTATTTTATCCTACCCCTCTTTACTCTTCAACTCTCACTAGCTATATTCTATTTGCCTAATTTATCTTTGATCTACTTTGTATCTATCTATATACTATCTATCACCTTAGATATCTTTATCATTCTATCCCTTCATGATCTCCCCACTCTCCCCTCTCCTCTTCCTATTTTTCTCCCTCTCACTTCCTTCTTTGCCTTTCCCGTTATACTTATCTACCTCATATACACACTTTCTCCCAATTTTTTATTACTATCTATCTTCTCACCTCTCTATTTCTCTTTTCTCTTCATATTATTCACCTTACCGACCCCCCCGCAGAAAAGGCCAACTTGAACTATCCTTCATCTTAACCAATTATTTCTTCAAAACCTTTGAATCTCACTCCTCTCCAATGTCTATATTAGAAAAATCCTCACTATCAGTATCATTAAACACATCCATGTGCTCCTTAGAAATAGAAGCACTCAGAGATAGTATGACCAACAATGTTAGATCTAAAACACTCAGAAATTAAAACTATCAACCCTTCAAGCAAGTCAGGGTTATTATCCTCTTTTGTTCTCAAGCCATTAATGTTAGCATTCATAGAAGATCACATATAGTAAGGAATTGAAATCTTCTTATTATGGTAGAAATGGTTGAGGCGTATAAAGTGGTAAGTGAATACTATTGAGCATTCGTCATCCAATGTAACATACTATATTATTACCCTCATAACCTTCATTAGAAGTTAGAATTAGGAATTGATAACAATTTAGTTTAGGAATACAAATTTATGACATATTTTGGGTTAGGGTAATGATTTTCACAATAAGAATTATGCATTATTTAGGAGTATGGTTATCAACTTATTATGGTTAGGGTTCAATTATATTTGGGTTATTTAGGCTTAGTATTCAATTTGGGGGCTAATTAGGGTTTATTAAGGATCAAACAAGGTTACTTCATTGATTCTATTAGAATTAGCAATCAAATATGCTTACAGGTATTATTTTCTTAGGATTTAAGTAGGGCGTAGTTGATTAGAGCACAATTTTGTTTAATATTACATGGAAGCGGGTATAAAATGAATTATTATAATACATTATTATATAATAATTAGGGTTTTTTTTATGGTTAAATATTAAATAAACCCTATTTATAAACCAAGATGAGTTATAATCATGAATACAAATGACTCTAATTATAAAGAAAAACTAGTCTTATACTCACAAATCAAATCGAATGATACATCTACCATTAAATAAAAATGAATCCTAAAACATAATAATAAATAAAATATAACATTAACACTTAAAAACCTATATATTTTAAATCTAATAGTAAAGAAAATAAACCTCTAACTCTAATAACAAGTTGAATTAAATCCTAGCTCAAAACTAATTAAAATTGATAAAACCAAATTAATAGAAAATCCTAATGTACACACAATCCTTATTCCAATACTGAACCAACATAAACCTTAATGCTAATCCTAATTGAAAATTAGACTAGTTTGGATCATTTCCTACTTGGACAAGTGGGGACCCATATTCTTTTTTCTTTTTCACCTTGAGTTAGTATGTTTTAGAAGGTTTGATCGTTAAGACTCAAGAATTTAGATAGTGATGTAATTCTAATACTTTGGAGCTTGGATGATGAAGTCTCCTTTGTCCTCTCTTTTGGTTTTTTATCCTTTTGTCATTTATCTTTTATCTTGTTTTTGATTTTTTCTCTTTTATTCTTGAGTTTTCAAAGCTTTGATGGTTTGTAGAAGTTCATAGTCATCAAGGTGAATGACCTCTACAACCTAAATTTCCACTTTTTTTTTTTTTTTTGAAAGAATAACTTAGTCATTTTAGAATTTCAAAGGGAAACATTATTAGAATGTGGAGACCCTAAAACCTTGAATCCTCAAAACCCAAAAACCTCAAAATAATGAAATCTTGAAACCTTGAATCTTCTGAACATAAATTTGTAAATATTTTCTCATTTTCAAGGTTTGTTGAGTCTTTTTAGTTACTTTTCCTTATTTTTGGGTTTTTGTTCTCAATTGTTTTGATTCTTAACTCTTAGTGTTTAGTTCAGTTTTGGGGCTTTTGCAAGTTGTTAGTCGTTAGTTTTTCTTTTGTAGTTAGTTGTAATTTTCAATTAAACATTTAATTTAATTTTTTTTTTTGCATAATATTAGGGATGTTTAAAGTTCTTCGAATAAAGTACAAGTTCCTCCATTATGGCCCACCATCAAAGATGAGTAATCTCCACAATGACAATAAGGATATTGGCATAGAGCATGTATGGATAATAATAATTTCTTGAAAAAAATGTTTTGAATGGTTTCTTGTAACATTGAGGTCATTTTTTCATTTAGATTCATTTAAATTCTTTCACTCATTTATAGCTCTAGTTAACAAAAAGGGAAATTAGAAAACAATTGAAAAATCCCATTTTCTAATTCTTGAAGTTGAATATTTTGTGATGTAGGAGCATCCCGAGGTAGTTGGCTATCTTGCATGATTAAGGGAATTTAGTGGAGTTGAGTGGACCTATTTGGGTCTTGGTTAATTGTTTTGATGTATTTAATAAGTGTTGCAAGCCTTTAAAGGCATTTGGTATTTAATTTTTGTTGGAGGCCGACTTGTGGCTCTTTAAGTAGTTAATGTAAGAAACATTTCATTTGTAGCTTACTGGGCCGACTTGTGGCTTAAATTGCTATAAGAAGGGGTTGTGGTGAAGTCTTTAGTCATTATTCATCCATTTTGGAGAAAAGGAGGTGGTAGAGCAGTGTAATTTTGAGAAGGCTAGTAGTGGGAAACAAGGTGATCGCTTGGTGGGCTTGCGAGTACCAGTTGGATCTTCCTTGGAGGTTTCTACTAGAGTGTGGATCTAGACTAGCTAGGGTTTGAATGGGATCTTGAGAGATCTTGCAGAACTATTACTTGCTTTGTATTTGGCCATAACTAGGAAGGCCTTACAACCTAACACATTGCAATTAGTTATATCTATGAATAAATTAATTGTGACTTTGGCTTCAAATCTTGCATTCTTGTTTATCTTCCATTATGTAGTTATTTGCTGGGGGCTAGGACATCTCCTTTGGGGATTCTCCTACCTTGCACTTCTTCATTTTTGCATTTGGTATTTTTGGGGGGTTTCTAACATTGTTCTAGGTTTATCAATTGAAGGCGAATTTGTTCCATGCAATCACATGCATTAATTTTATGAAGACAAATTGATTTGGGTATTAAAAAAAACTTAAACTCTTCTTCATTTTAAATTTTTATGGCATGCTTAGGCTCCAAAATTTCTTCTTTTTGAGTTGTACAGTCATTTAAAATTAAATTTATTATATAATAGAATTGGTGAAGATTAATTTTCATTAGTAAAAGTAGATAAACCATTTTATTATGCCTAAAGTAGATCCACGATGTGAGGTCATGCTACAAGTGCAAGATTGGTGAGTTTGGTGATTTTGAATTGAGAAGTGTGTAGAAGAAGCTGTGTAGATAGAAGATTGAAGGATGAATGAAAGCATATTTTCAAGAAAGGGCTTACACATGCGCTAAAAATCTCGAGGGTTTTCAAGGCTGGTTGGATTAATATTGCACTGAGCCAAATCCATGAAATGAAGTTATGGTTGGAAGGATAACCAACTGAGATTACTAGGAAAATTATTCACCATGCCATTGGTTATTCTATTATAGGCAAGGTTAAAACCATTTGATGTCAAAGTAAAGAGGTTATTGAGGCTAATACACTAACACAGTGGAACAAATGAGGAATGACAATTTCAACAATTACAATGAGATTGAATTTGTTGTTAGGGTTATTACACACAAGTTCTACTAGTATAGCCGATTGGACAATGTTCCTTGTGTAGCTATGGATGTTGCGTGGAAGATAGTAAAGAAGGATCATAGTTATGACCTTGCTAACCTACAATAGAAGTAATTGGATGAGAACTTGGAGAGTATAAGGAAGGAAGATAATAGTATGTGTAAGTTTGATTCTTTGATTGTCTATATTTTCTTTTATGTTCAAAATTCTTTCCCTACCATACAAGATGTAACTTGGAGCAAGAAGAAACTTGTCACACAACAAATAAATGAGTTCATCAATCAATTGGGTGACAATTTTGAAAAAATTATGGATGGATATTTTGAGGAATTTAAGTAGAAAATGAATAATAGGACAAAGATCCCCCAATCCATAGTTGACAAGTATTATGATGATATATGTTTCTTAGTGGACACATACGAAATATATGTACATGCACATATATAGGACAAAGATCCCCCAATACATAGTTGACAAGTATTATTGATGAGCTTAAGGGGCTTTCTAATAAATGGTTCATAAGGCACATCACTTGGTGAAGGTTTTGCAAATGGGGTTGCAAGCTTTGGGTTTAACTATGGAGGAAACTCTGTAGTTAAGCGCACTCAGGCTGGAGTAGTACTGGGATGGGTGACCTCCAGGGAAGTCCCGGTGCTTCACCCTTGTGAGCGTCACCTAGATCTAATGAGTGCTAAGTGTTCCATTTATTCTCATGAGAGATGGATTCGTGTTGAATCACTACTCATGAAACATGGATCAATGAGTTTGACTCAAAATCACACAGTTAAATCCTAATATTCACATCACAATTTGACTTGCTGTGGAAATTATCTCCTACTTATCAATTGATGAGCTTAAGGGGCTTTCTAATAAATGGTTCATAAGGCACAACACTTGGTGAAGGTTTTGCAAATGGGGTTGCAAGCTTTGGGTTTAACTATGGAGGAAACTCTGTAGTTAAGTGCGTTCAGGCTGGAGTAGTACTGGGATGGGTGACCTCCCGGGAAGTCCCGGTGCTTCACCCCTGTGAGCATCACCTAGATCCAATGAGTGCTAAGTGTTCCATTTATTCTCATGAGAGATGGATTCGTGTTGAATCACTACTCATGAAACATGGGTCAATGGGTTTGACTCAAAATCACACAGTTAAATCCTCATATTCACATCACAATATGTACATGCAGTTATACTAATAATTGCATAGTTACGACCATTAGGCTATGAGATCAACAAGATGCTGAGCCATTCAATATATATGAGATTTCCAAGGCGAAAACCATAATGCAGTTAAATGTGTGCAAGATAAATAAGAAGAGGAAAGACATGATAGAAAGTTTGGAAGAGCACTTGGGGAAGGTGTCGAACAAGAGAAGCCATTGCATATTACCGAGGGAAAAGGTGAAAAAATGTTTAGTGATGAAGAGGAAGGTGATGAAGAAGAAGAGGTTGAAATTAAAGGAAAGGAAATAGCTTTTGTCAAGCCACTTGGAAGAAAGAAGAAGGGCACAAAGTCTACCCAAACAACCCAAAGAGTTAAAAGGCTAAGGACAAGGGCATTTACTGTAGAAGTGGTCAAGCCTCAAAAAGGAGTTGCTTAAGTCATTAAGGCTTCTCAAAATCTATTAAAGACAAGGTAAAGTCAAGCAAAGAAAAAAAGGAATGTTATAATTTCCAAAGATGATGATGATGATGAAGAAGGAAGGACTGAGTCAGATGACACTAGTCACTTTAAAATTGCAGTGCATAAGCCACCCTAGACTATTGATGAGATTTGTGATAACATCACGAAGAGTGCATGCCTAACTAATTTTAAGTTTGTGAAGTATGAAAAATTGAATAAGTTCGATAAGGCCAAGGTAGAAGAGGCAATTCTTGACATGATGAAAAAATTGAAGTATATGCCATTAGAATTAGGTAACTTGATACATGATGAGTTGTATTGGAAAATAGATGAAAGATGACAATATACATTGAAGACGAAGGGGCATATCAGAGAAGCCTAACTTGCCCATGTTATGCCATAACTAAGCAGGAAATAAATTTCTAAAGCTATGAGTGAGTACAATCATATTTGTTCCTAAAAGAAAAGCATTTTTTATTTTGAAAAGTAAAAAATGTAATAGAAGAAAGAAAAATTATATGGAAGAAGATCTATGGACTATTGCTAGATGATAAAAAGAAATATGAGGATGAGAAAGATGAGCCTGAAAATGTAGAGTTGGATAATAAAGAGGTCATCTTTGATGATATTGTTCAACATAGTGAAGGACACATTGTGATGAAGGGTGCTCCCATTAATACCATGAACACATAACATAAACAAAGAAACAACAACAAATGTAAGAACAAAATATGTACTTCTTATTATCGTTGCAAATGTAGAATTAAAAAATTCACAAATACAATATGCTAACTCACATGGGTGCCTTCATTACAGTAATCTGTAAGATTAAGTAGTGAACTACCACCCAGAGTTGTTCTAGACAATGTTCGGGCCTTTCTTAAATAGGAAATTTTATGCCGCTCAGGAAGGTTCTAGACATTCAAACATAATACCTAGGGTCAACAGACCCTAACAATACATATAGAGATAGCCAAAAACATCTTTGATAATTATTTAAAATTTTTGGGTAGCCCAACTTTGGAAGGTCATAAATCTCAAACTATTTCTCTGATTGACTATGATAACCACTTTTCAGAAATGCCAACTCAAGATCTACAGGCTCAAAACCACGTGAGCACCTTTTTGTTGAGTTTTCAGACCTCATCCATGCACTCTAAGGTCTCCAATGGTGAGCTTGAAGATTTTCCTTTTAAATTTTCCATTGAAAATCCGTAATAACTTCTTTGATGCTTAAGATGGAGCAATGGGATTTTTATGGTGGGCTTATAATTCTAAAAGGAACCTTCATGTAGAAAATGAGAACAGTCTGAGCTTGTATGACAAACTTACTAAAAATTAACAAATTCCCAAATTCATGTAGAAAATGAGAACATTTTGAGCTTGTATGACAAAATTACTAAAAATAACAAGTTCCCAGAAATAGCAACCACCTGTCTACTAGTTCTTATTAAAATAGAAAAGACTGAAAACAAAAATATATCTAGGTGATGCAAGATTGCTCTTACACCCAGGATGCTCTTGCATCAGACACTTGGGGTAATTTGAGAAGTGACTCTATTACGTCTCATGTGTTCAGAGGAAAACCAAGACGGTTAACCTTCTCCCTTGAGAGCCATGACAAATCCTCTACTAGCCTTCCTTTCCATTTGACCACGTAATCCTCATAAGTTCTATTCCTTGTATTTTTTCCAACAGGACTATCTAGTATCTCCTCAATCTCCTTTGTATTAGAATTAGCTGTTGGAATACTCCACCGTACTTCTGCAACTTCATCTCCATCAGCTCCTTCATAATACTCTGTCAAATCTGGAATATAAATATTGGTGAAATATTCAATTCAACAGGCAACTCCACTTCATAAGCATTTCCAAAATCATGCCTTTTCACTATCTTGCATGGGCCAAACTTCTTCATCTTCAACGTATTATATGTACCCATTGGAAAACACTCCTTTCTCAAATGAACTATGACTTCATCTCCAATCTAGAATTCCTTAGACCTCCTTTTCACATCTACCTTATCCTTGTACTATGTATTCATCTTTATGAATGTACTTTCTCACCTCCTCATGGATATTCTTCAAATGTTCAACAAATTCTTCTACTTCAACACTACTTATCTCTCCTTTATCCAACTGCCTCAATTTAGAACCATTTCTAGGATTGCTTCTATATACAATCTAGAATGGTGATTTACCAGTACTCTAGTTGATATAATTATCATATGCAAATTTTTCTTGTGGTAAAATTAGATCCCATCCTTTTGGCTTGTCTCCAACCAAACATCTTAGTAAATTTCCTAAAATCCTATTCACCACTTCCATCTATCCATTAGTATGTGGATGATGTGATGAACTGAACTTCAAATCTGTCTTCAACTTCTTCCACAATGTATGGTAGAAATACCCAACAAATTTGGTATCTCAATCTAAAACTATACTCTTTGGCAGACCATGTTGTCTCACCACTTCTCTAAATAACAACTCTGCTACATGAACACCATCACTAGTCTTCTTGAAAGGAATAAAATGTGCCATCTTCAGAATCTTGTCAACCACCACAAATATAGAATCATGCTCTCACTGAGTCTTCCGTAATCTAAGAACACAATCCATGCTGACATCCTCCCACAACTTCTTTGGTATAGGTAATGGCCAATACAAGCTTGTATTTTGCTTCACTCATTTTTCTATCTAACGTACTTTGCAATCTGTACAATTTTCTTCACATTTTTCTATAGTTGTGGCCAGTAATAGTTCTTAGTAACCAAAGCTATGGTTTTATCTTTGCCAAAATGTCCAGCCAATCCTCCACTATACTTCTCTTTGATGAGATTCTCTCTCATTGAAATTTTGGGAATGCATAATTGGCTTCCTTTGAACAACATACTATCCTAGATCATGAAATCCAACCACTTTGTCCTATCAAGTGTAACAGGTTCTGTACAAGCCTTTCATGCTTCACCAAAATCAAGATCATTTGAATACAAAGTACTAAGTTCCTTGAACCCAACCATCTCTATCTACATTTCTATTAGCAAAATTTTTCTTCTACTAAGAGCATCTGCAACTTTGTTAGACTTTCCACTCCTGTATTTCAAAAAAAATGTATAAATCTGCAAAAAATCAATCCATTTCAAATGCCTTTGGTTTAATTTTCCTTGACTATTCAAATATTGCAAAGCTTGATGACTAGCATACAAAAAAAAATCCTTAGGAAGAAGATAGTGTCTACACTTCTTCAATGCTTGAACTATAGCATAAAATTGCTGATCATAAATAAAATATTTTCTTTTTACATCATTCAACTTCTCACTGAAATAAGCAATAGGTCTACCTTCTTGACTCAAAACAACTCCTATTATAGTACCACTAGCATCACAATCTACTTGAAACACCTTGTTAAAATTAGGAAGTTCTAAAACAAGTTGCTCAGTAACTTTCTGTTTCAAAAAAATAAAACTCTTATCTTCTCCTAAAGTCCACTTAAATTCTTTCCTATCCCCTCTCATTGTTTTAGTTAAGGGTCCACAAGTACTACTAAAACCTCTTATGAACAAAAACTAGCTAGTCCATGAAAAGATCTTACCTCTATCACACTCCTTGGAGTAGGCCATTCAAGGAGCCTTCACTTTCTTTGGGTCCATTTTAAGACCTTCTGCTAAGACTACAAATCCTAGGTACACCAATTCCTTCTTTAGAAAACTACACTTTTTCAGGTTTATCAACAACTTTTCTTCCCTCAACTTATAAAACACCTTTTTTCTTCCCTCAACTTATGAAACACCTTGCAAATATGAATAAAATGCTCCTCCAATGTATTACTAAAGATAAAAATATCATCTAGGTAAAAAATGACAAAATTACCTAGAAAATCCTTCAATACCTCATTCATGAGTTCCATGAAAGTTCTCGGTGCATTGGTTAGCCCAAAAGGCATGACTAACCACTCGTACAGTCCTCCTTTTGTCTTGAAAGCAGTCTTCCACTCATCACCTTCTCTGATACTAATTTTATGGTACCCACTCTTTAGATCTATCTTTGTGAAATACTTATCCCTACTCAAAAAATCCACAATATCATTCATCCTTGGCAATGGAAATTTGAACTTAATTGTGATCTTGTTGATAGTGCGAGAATCTGTGCACATCCTCCATTCTCCATTCTTCTTTGGTGCTAGTATGACTAGTACAACACATGGACTTAGACTTTCTTGAATCAACCCTTCTACAAAAACTCATGAACTTGTCTATTCAACACTTCACTTTCTACTGGTATCATTCTGTGCACTGACTTGTTTGGAAAATTGGTTACTAGAATCAAATCCATCTAGTGACTGATGATCTTCCTCATTGGGAGCAATCCATCAGGTACATTATCTGATACAATATTAGAAAACTCTCGCAACATATCCACAACTTCAACGTGTACCTCTTCTACTTCTTCTTTACTACCTTTTGGAATTATAGCAAAATACATATGCTCACGCTTCATACCTTTGAGAAAGTATTTTCCATAAACAAAACATATTTTGGCAGCACTACACACCCAGATCTATTAGATTTCCACAATCCATGAAAATGAGATTTTTAATTTCTGGATCTAATTGTGCAGAGATTTTTTTTTAACCATCAACATTTCAGATCATACTACATGATCCATCATCAGGATGCAAGAGAACATGAAGAACAAAAAATGATGGTGGATCATGTAGTATGGTTCAAAACATTGATGGTGAAAAAGAAAAAAAAAAAAACTCTACACAATCAAATCCAGAAATTATAAATCTTAGCACTACACACCTTTTCTGCTTTATCCTTCAATGACTTCAACTTATGTTTCACTGCATCCTTGGTCAAAGTGTAGGTATTTTCTTGCCCATCATGTACACATGCTTGCCAAATTGCTATGGTCTACCCAACAACATATGGAATATGTCTATAGGTATGATATCACACACTACCTCATCCTGGTAGCTTCCAATCTTGAACTTCACTGAGCACTACTCATTGACCATGAGCTTGTGGTCTTCTTGCACCCAAGAAATATAGTATGGACATAGATTTTTCTGCCTTTTTAGCTTCAACTTAGTGACTATCACTTCTAACACTAGATTGTCATTACTTCCACCATCAATGATCACATCACAACACTTGTCTTCATATTTGCACCTGGTGCGAAACAAGCTCCTTCTTTGGTTAGGTGAACATTCTCGCCACTTAGTAGGACTCTTTTGTTAACTAGGACTTCTCCTCTTTCAACATCTTCAAAATGTGATGATCTAGCATCTTCATCAACATGTGAAAATTTGGCCTGGCCTTTTGTTCTTCGATCTATCCTTCCTTGGCATTGGGAACATTCAAATGCTCTATGCCCTTCTTCTCTGTAGTGAAAACATTTTCCACAGAAGCCTCCTCTTCTAGATCCTTGTTCTCCACCTCGTCCTCTCTAATCTCTATTATTTTGATCATGGAAGCAATTAGAATTGTTTCCCCTATGATTATGACTGCTACTTATAGCCTCATCCTTGTTCTTTTGAACATCATTATGACCTAAATAAGATCGTCCACCAGATCTTCCATCACAACCTCTTCCACTATTCTTCTTGTCAAATTTCTTGCTTAGTTTCTCCTCAAATCTTAGAGCAAACTGGTATGCCTCCTCAATACTGCTCATTCAATCTAGACTTAGCTCATCCTAAATACTTAGCCTTAACCCATTAAGATAATGTGCCACTTTATCCTTATCAACTTCTACATGGCCGATTCTAATGAGAACTCAGTAGAACTCTTTGGTATACTCTTGAATAGATATTCCTGCTTGCTTCAACCTTTGTATTTTTTTCAAAAAATCAAGCTCATAATCCATTGGAATGAACTATTGCTTCAGTTTAGCTATCATCTGATCCCATCTAGTCATTTTATTCTTTCCCTTTCTATTACACTCCAACTAAACCTCCTACCACTAGATCTTAGCATGGTCCTTTAGTTTCACCTTCAAAAAATTGACCCTATTAGGATCCTCAATATCTTCATACTCAAACTACTCCTCCAATTCATTGATCCAATTGATCAGCTCCTCTGGGTTAAGATTTCTCAAAAATGTGGGAACCTCAAACTTAAGTCTTTTCCAATCTTGGAGATGGCCATAAAAAGCCTCTCTTCCTCTAGGTTTAGAAGTGTCTCTGCTTCGACATTTTCTTCTTCTTCATCCTCATCATTGCTTTCATCTCTTATGGGAAGATTTATTTCTCCACGCATTTGTTCTTCTAATGATTGCATTTGTCTTTGGAGGGTTCTAAAACTCTTAAGTGTAACACCTAAAACTCTTCCACTACACTCTCTTCGCGAAGGCATTTTTCGTGCTTTCACTGAAACCCTAGTGCAAACTGCCTCACAATCAGTGATCTGTCTACATGCTCAGCCTAAACCATGGTCATGTTGGGGACTACCTCATAGTTAGCGAGCTATCCACACACTCAAGAACTCTAGCTCTGGTACCACTTAATGAAGGGTGCTCCCCTTAATACCATGAACACATAATAGAAACAAAGAAACAACAACAAATGCGAGAACAAGATGTTGGCTTCTTATTTTCACCACAAATACGAAATTACATAATTCACAAATACAATATGCTAACCCACATAGGCACCTTTATTACAATAATCTGCAAGACTAAGCTACGAACTACCACCATAGCTATTCTAGATAATGTTCGGATCTTTCTTAAATAGGAAATTTTATGCCATCTGGGAAGGTTCTAGACATTCAAACTTAATACCTAGGGCCAAAAAACCCTAACAATACATATAGAGTTGGCCAAATACATCTTTGAAAATTATTTTAGAAAATTTGGGTAGCCTAACTTTGGAAGGTCTTAACTCTCAAACTGTTGCTCCGATTGGCTATTATACCACTTTTTGAAATGCCAACTCCTGATCTACAGGCTCAACATTGTGTAAGGGCCCTTTCGTCAAGTTTTCAGATGTCATCCAGGCACTTTAAGACCTCCAACGGTGAGCCTACAAAATTTTCTCCTACTTATTTTAATGCGAATCCATAATAACTTCTCTAATACTTAAGCTGGAGTAATGAGATTTTTATGATAGCCTTATAATGCTAAAATGAACCTTCATGTAGAAAATGAGAACATTCCAAATTCGTATGAAAAAATTACTAAAAATAGAAAGTTCCCATAAATAGTAACCCCTTGTCTACTAGTCCTTATTAAAATAGAAAAGGCTGAAAACAAAAATATTTTTGGGTGATGCAATATTGCTCTTACACCTAGGATGCTCTTGCATCAAATTGACATAGTTATGATTGAAGACAAACCAAAGGTTAACCTAGCCAAGAATGTGTCACATGAAGAAAGTATCAAGGCTGAATCTGTCACCAAGAGTGAAGGCCATATGTTGTTTGAACCAGAAAAGATGAGTGAAACTCTACCATGCAAGTCAGCTCATGAGATCTCATTGAATCCAAATCATGTGAATGAAAAAACAAAAGACTATCCAAATATTGGTACATATGAGAGCACACATCGGGTAGATTCAACACATGTTACTTCTAGTATTTCACTTAGTCAAGACAATGTAAGTATTAGTCAAGCCAATCAATAGAGTCAATTGAAATAATGAAGGTGATAATGCACAAAGGAAAGAATATAAGAATAATTCCAAAGAGGACAATACAGATGGTGGGAAGGTTGAAAAGAGTTAAGTTGACACATAAGACCAGTTTGCTGCTAGTGATGAACCAATTTCCTTAGGACCTCTGAATGAGGGAGAAAAAGGGGCTTGACAACAAAGTTCCATTAGTGAACTTAGAATTATAAGATAAGGAAAATAAAGATGTAAAGCCTCAGAAGCTTGTGGAGACCAAAGAGGAGACATAGGCAGAATCTAGAAATTCTTACACAAGGACTACAACAAATAATGTCAAGTTGCAACACACTAGATTCCAAGGGAAAGAAATTGAAGAAAAAGATGAAGTAGTCTCCAATGGGTATGAAGGGTAAGCCAACTACTCTTGATGAAGAAATTGTGATTCCTAATTGGAACACACTTAATTTAAGTGTTGAAAAAATGAGGACACTTAGTGAGTTGTTAGATATAAAGGCCAAGCAAGAGGAGTTGAGAAAAAAGCATCAATAGATATAAGTACTCTATGGCATTAAAGATATATTTCTAGAGACTCTTGATGTAGTTAACTTAGATGAAAAGTACCCCATAATAGAAAAATTGATTAAGATTTTGGAAAAACTAAATGAACCTAGCATAGAAACTCAAGAAAAAATGATGCAGTGGTTGGAAACAAAGTTTCATAATAGATTAATGGAGAAAGCGAAAATGGGATCACACTTAAACAAGTTGAACTCTCCACTCTTGTTACTGTTTTGGAAGAGTCAGTGCAAAATGTAAACACATAATTGTTTACTAAATTATGTGATGTTCCTACATTTACCAAATAAATTAGGGAGAAGATGGAAAAGATTGATGCTGATCTACAAAAGAGCGGTAAGAAATTGAACATGGATTTAAGTTCTAGTTCAGTCTATTTTTCTACAATTAGAGTTTTGCAAGGAAAACAATCAGAATTATTCCATGAGGAATGCAATATAAGGTCAAAGGTCACATCCATTCAATGATTTTTATTACCACATTTGGAGGTGATGTAAATAAATCTACTGATTTCCAAGAACCTCATTCAAAATTAACATTTTCCTATAGCTAATAATATAGTGGACTTAGCAGCCAAAATAGAATTAGAGAGACAAGTTCTTGAGACGCTCAGGAAAAATTAGGACAACATAATGGCTATTATCTTAAGTTTGCACCAACCGTTCGTTGATGCATTTGGTATAGTACTCAGTGCAAAGTTGAATTTCATCATTTGAAATAAGTGACAAAAACAAGCGGGAAATGTTTATGATTAAGTATAAAGGAAAAAGGGGAAATACAAATGTGTTGGAAAACAAGGGACACTAGTACATTTGACTCGAATTTTTGACCAAAAATTTTGACCATCTGATAATTTGGGGTCAATTTGGTCGAATTGTGATGAGTTTTGTTAAAGATGAGCCCGTGTTGGTTGAAATTTCAACCAACACAAGTGTTGGTCAAATTTTGACCAACATGGGCTCATCTTTAACCAAAAATTGAAAAAAGTTATGTTTGCCGCCCTAATCTTATTGTTACGCGACCCAGAAGACTCGTGCACTGAACCATTTTCTACCACTGCAATTTGTGGCCAGGAGTACGCAACAAAAGGGTTTAACAACATTAGCACCAGTAGGGTTTGACATCTTGGGTTCTTTGGTGGTTGATTGTAGCAGAGGAGAGCTCGTGAATGCTTCCAAGTTGATCCATTGAAAGAGATTTCAGAAAGAAGGCGGCATGAAAGGATCAAATAACAATTGGAAACGTTGAAGAGTCTCCTTCCCAATGTTACACAGGCGAGTTGAAGTTTTGTTTTATAGATTGACATTTCTTGCCTTGTTTTGAATATATTTATATGCACCCTATACAATGTTTGCCTTTTTTTGGAGTAGACATTTCTCATTGGCTTTGTTCCCTAACTGGAGTTTTCAAACTAGTGCTTATAACAACCTCCTAAGATATTCATAAATACCAGTAATCCAAAAGCAAGGCAAACAAATTTGATGAGTCAAAAAATAGAACACAAAACTATCAAAATCTAATCAATGGACTCTTGCAGTTCAATCCCTAACACAATCCAAATTAATTTCTTGAAGTTCAATCCACTCCTGCAACGTCCAAGCACATTTCTCTGTCAACATTAGCCAGGTTGCTCTAGGGATCAACACACTCATTGCTTGTTATTTCAAGTTTGGCAGAGAAAAGCGAGGCAATCAAATATTACATTACATACTTGAAAGGAACATACCTCCTGATATGTGCACTTACAACTCATTTCAGGTCATTGTAGAGCTGGCAGGCTAGAAGAAGTAGTCAAACTCTTAAACCAACTAATTCTAAATGGTCTGGCTCCAAAAAACTTTACGTATAATATCATTATTGCTGGACACTGCAGGGTTGCCTGCACAAGTGTTGCATTCAACCTATTTGATAATATGGTAAAGAGTGGTCTTTTGCCTCATGTGATTACTTATACTACTCTTACAATGGGGTTATGCAAGGAAGGTAATATACAGGAGGCACATTTACTTTTGAGGGAAATGTTTGGAGAAGGTTTGATTCATGACAAAACTGTACACAGTGTATTGATTGATGAACATCTCAAGAATGGTAATGTAGAACAAGCTTTTAAACTGTGGGCACAAATGGACAAGAAAGAAATTCCACCTGATGTTATTGCTTACACTCCTTTTATGAACGGGCTTTGCAAGATAAGCTACATAAAGTAGGCACATAGATTCCTTACGAAAATGGTAAATCGACACATTTTTCCTGACAATTTCACTTATAGCTCATTGATTGATGGACATTGGGCTAGAAAAGGAAATGATTAAAAATTGCACTTGCAACTAATGTCGTTATTTTTAATACTCTCATTAATGGATTTTGTAAACAAGAAATGATAAGTACAACAAATCAGCTTTGTACCCTCATGCCAAGCAATGGCTTGTCCCTTGATATTTTTACCTACAATATTTTAATTAATGCTCACTATAAGGCAACTGATATGAAGCGAGCTTTGGAGATCATGGACATGATATCATGTAGTGGTTGTGCTCCTGATGTTATTACCTACAATACTTTGATAAATCGTCTTTGCATTACAAAAATGACTCAGCTAGCTTTTATTCTCCTTGAGAGCGTTGTTTCCACAAGATTTTCTCTAGACACATTCACTTTCAATACAATTTTGGATGGCCTCTGCAAGGATTCCCTTGGTCTGGTTGTTACTTTGTTAGAAAAACTTTTTAAAATGGGTTTTGTCCCAGATACGGTGTCCTATAGTACACTGCTTAATCATTTTTGTAGCCTTGGAATGCTGAATCAGGCTATGATGTGGCTAGGTAGATTTATGAAAATATTTTTAATTCACAATGCTGTTACATATGAGATATTGGACAATGTTCACTTTGGTGGGAAATGGTCTACCAATAATCCAAAAAATGTCACTAGAGAAGGATATCTTTTGCATTGTGTAATGTAGTCAATGAGTAATAGATCAAAGAGGCAAGAAGGCACTCAAATGCTATTTGTAAGTCTTAATGAGAATCTGGACAGTGTAATAAGCATAACTGATATTTATTCTAAGGCTATACAAGACAGATGATAAGGGGCATCAACATGTTTTAAAGAGTGACGACTGGGATGATTCGACTTGTAACAGGCTGATGGTAAGCTGTAGAAGTGGTCTCTTTTGCAAAGCAAAATCAGAGGTAGATGAATTCTTCAATAGTTGGTCAGCTATAAAATAGAAAACATTAGAGCCCCATGAAACAGTTAAAATTAATGATCAAACTTCCTCTTTGCTCATAGATTGAAGACACAGATATAATCTTGAACAGATGATGAAGCATAGTGCCAAAATTATGGGTAAGTCCTCTCAGTCTGTTGGTCAAAAGTTAAATTTTAGAGTCCAGACAAAACCTTGTCTTCCTTTAAGAAAGTTCTAATTTCAGCTCCACAATTTTATGCTTATTTTAGCGCACTATTCTATACAAAAATTTACGACAAAGATATACCAAATTAAATAATGTCAAAAAGTGTTAAGGTCAAGAAGAAAGTATCCCTTCTTAAACAATAGGCTGTTGGTAAATTTTTTCCTAAAACAAGAACACTGTTGTTTCCTCTGGAATCATAAGTTGAGCAATGCACAAAGGCGAGTTTAAAAAAACAATTCTTCATCTCTTCTAAATCCATTAAGGTGGATACTTGTGAAGGAATATTTATATGTTTCAGCATTACATGCATATGGGGCACTAGTGTCTCTTAGGTGATCAGATAACCTGATAATTGAAGTGAACCAATATTAAACCACATTTAGTAGAACATGCTTCAGAATTATGTTAATCTATCCTTATAGCATTGGAATGCCTATGTATTCCCACGAGATCATTGTAGCATGTTTAACTCAGTGTTTTGATCAAATTTAAGAATTTTAATTTTAATTTGTCTTCTTGATAGTTGTATAGCTTATAAACATATTAATTACAATTATCAAATATTTGAGCATTTGTTAATTATTTCTAGAGTTGATCAATAGATGAGCACGCTGAAGGTTTGATCAATAGTCCATAGAGACACACTTAAGATAAATAGGATTTGTGGCATGCCATTGTAATGGAGGATAGAATTTTGCTGCTCTATACAATCTGGCATATGATATGTACTACATCAATGTCCTTGTGGTGTAGCCCTATTTTATCTTCAATTGTCCAAAAGATAAGCAATGAATGGAGCCTACAGCTAAAGTTGGTGTTTGGAAATACAAAATATATTCTCACGCCTAGGGATGGCTGGTAACAATAGCAAACTGCAACTCCTCCATTCCAATAAAAAATGACATAATGTATATAGAGTCTGCTTTCATTTCCCATAATTCCATGCATTTTTAACCACAAGAAATGAATCTAGACTCCATTCTTTTGAAACCGCTTGGGTTTGTCCAGTGACCAGCAAAGTACAAAATAATAAGTATTAACCCAACAAAACTAATCAAGAATACACACAATTATGTACAGAATATCAAGACCACATACTCTAACTACTTAAAGTAAAATAACTCAAATTTCAATCAATATGATTGTGGATGTTCACCATTGCATAGCTCTATAGTCAAAATTGGTCAGCATTCAATTGCTTCTAGTTGAAAGACACAACATCCAACCATACAAAATAGTTTGGATGGGTTTAAATAGCCTTCCTAAAACTTCCCCAAACTGAATTCTGAGAGTGGGTGACTAATTGGTAAAATATTGAACCAAGTTACAAAAGTTTCACATAAAGTTGTCAAACTTGCAACTTGACAACTTCTCAATTTCTTGACAACTTTTGGAAATGTTTGGTTCCTTTCAGCCTAGGTGTGTAGAACCTTACCAAATGGTTCCTCAATCTCACATGAGTCTAGACTCTATTCCAAGCCATTCTAGGCCTTGGATCATATACTACACTCCTAGAGACAATTGGACCCATTGGCAACTTTTTACCTAGGGAATGCAACTTTGCATCTTTTTCCACAACTTTTGAATTTTGACTTAGAAAACATGCCAAGATGCACTTGGATATCACTTTGAGATTTCATTTATCTATTATTAGATACCATGGCCCATCAAAGAGCCAAACACAAAAAAATTTCAATAGGACCTTGACATGTCCTAGAGTGCTGAAAGTAGAAAGTATAGCAGATAAAACAGAGTGGGTTAGCAAAATTAGGACCTTATTCAACCTTCAAAAGGCGTATCAATAGAAGGACTAGTATTATTATTGTCTTGATCTTATCCATTATTCTATACTAGGTGTGTTTTTTTGGTAGAAGGGTGGTACTGCACATTTTGCAAACATCTACGTCTTCTAGAAATTATAGGATCATTTTAGTTACATTTGAAAACATTAATCAAGAAAAACCATATGTGCAGATATAAACATTAATCACAACATGCCCAATTTAGAAGCATTTTTCTATGTGTAGTTTATCCTCATCCTCTTTTTATTAGTATTGTTGCATTTATTTTATGCATCTTCATTAATCTCAGCACTTGTGCAAGTAGCCATTACGAATGACAAATGATTGATCTACATTTAAGTCTCTTAAATGAATTGTTAGTAAACATAAAAATTAAAACTATCCTATCAAATGAATCATATTTTTGTCCAATTATATATTATTTCCAAGTTTAGCAACCCATAATTATTAAATGACATGTACTCTTTTGTAGTGGTACAAGCCATCCTCATAAATCAGATATGATCTTACCCAAGCATTCAACAAAAATATGTATGATCTTCATCATTAGCTTTCTCAGGGCTCCGAACATCTACCAACCAAATTGTGAAAGTTGTCTCACAAAATATATCACCAAGGGATATAGTTGTTGCCTTTGTTCTTTTGGAGATCGAGTCAAAATTGACTATTATATTTGACGCTATTCATTCAAAACATTGACATGTGAAGTCACAACTAAGCTCAACTGTTTCAACTTTCATAATGGTTTTCTAGCCTCTATCTAGTGTGTGTTTGTGTAAGCTATCTGAGAATTAATGTGACTAGAAGAAATATATTCATGTCTTTCTCAAGATTGCTACATACAAAATTCACAGTTTTTGAGATCTGTGTGTGTGTGTGTGTGTGTGTGTGTGTGTGTGTGTGTGTGTGTGTGTGTGTGTGTCTATATATATATATATATATGATAGCTATCCTAGAGTTGATATGGCCAAAGATATTCATGTCTTTCTCAAGAGTGCCATGTACAAAACACCAACTTTTGAGCTTTCATGTTCATTCTAATGTCTTTTCTCTTTGACACTATTTGTTTAATTGTAAACAATTCATCCCTATATAGCTTGTTTAGATTCTCTCAGTCTAGAGGGTTGTCCCATGGAAATATCTTGGGATCCAGATTATTGACGAAGTTTGGGGATGACGTGACATGAATAGTGGATGTATATTATTTTGAATTTTACACATGTGATCCGATAGATTTTATTACAGGTGTTTCTGAATCTCTGTTACAGCATAAAGAATGGTGAAAAAATTGGCAATGACTCTGACATCCCTCTTTGTTATCTAGCGATGGTAAAAATTGGAACCATTCTTAATGAGATTTACAAATTGAGCCAAGAATAGTCCAAGTTTCTACAGGTGGGTGCTGTGAGTAGACTATGCAAATTCAGCTCTGTTTCCTTCCTTTTGGTGGTGTTCGGTCTAGGTTTGCATTAATGTAGAATACTACACAGGTAGTGACTGATTGCTATCACTGAGACACATGTTACTATAATTTTTAGCACTAATCATGACACACAACCCTACATGCCTGTCTTTCAAATAATATAAATGGAAGATGCAATTTTTTCTTTCATAATAATCATTTTTATTTACTTAAATAAGCTTCCCTAACAGAGTTAGGGACGATTCTGTCCTCATTTTTACACAATGCTGATGTCTTCCCTACTTCTTTCAGATCTATTCTTGCCATCTTTTTTGAACAAAATTATTCTGGGTTTGAGAGAAGATTAGTATTGTGCAACATATGGAAGTTTTCATTTTTTTTGTCATGTGAGGTTATTTGAGCTTCTTGTTCAACCTTTTTGTTGATCCCTTGCCTTGGTATCCTTATGAATGATAAAAATCTCTGCTTTTGGAATCCAAAAAAGATGGGGGAGCTCATTTGAAGGGCTTCCTTCCCTTTCTATTCACTATTTAATGCAAAACATTAGGTTGGGTGCTGAAGTTAGAGGGTGGATAACTTTTTCCCTAGAGTCTGAGGACCCTTTTTCCAAGGAGGTAGTTCTTGTCATTTTTTCTGAACAAACTTATTTTGGGTTTGAGGGTAGATTAGTATTGTGCAGCTTATGGAAATTTTCACTTTTTTGTCTTCTGAGGTCATTTTAAGCTTCTTGTTCAACCTTTTTGTTGATCCCTTGCCTTGGCATCCTTATGAATGATAAAAAATTCCACTTTTGGAATCCAAAGATGGGGGAGCACGTTTGAAGGGCTTCCTTCCCTTTCTTTCCACTATTTAATGTAAAACATTAGGTTGGATGGTGAAGTTAGAGGGTGGATAACTTTCCCCTAGAGTCTGACCCTTTTGCCAAGTTGGCTGTTATGTAGGGGGCTGTACCTTGGAAGTAATAAAAGGTGATAACAACCTTGAGCAAGAGTATCATTCTTATTCCAATATCTTTTAAGAGGGAAAATTTGTCAGCCAACAATATATTGCCAATATCATTGTGTAAAGAATCATTTTCAAAAAAGTGTAAAGAACTAGTATTTCCAGATAGGATTGTAAAGTTGTCGCAAAGGATTGCTAACTTGAATCATTATGCCATAACGGAGTGTCTAGCTGTATTGAGAATTCACTTGAAATAAGAATCCAGTGAAGACATAAATTCTTTGTGATTTCTATTTTGAAATGCTTTATGTTCAATTTTTTGGGAAGAGTAAATGTTATCTGCATCCATGCCTTAGGAGGATGGTAACAAACATGCCTCTACAACTATGGAGAAGCATGAGAATACATAGTTTTACTTTAGCAAAGAACTCTACTTTGTTGCATGTTAATAAAGGTCTTGATTCCTAGATACTCCAGATACTACTTTAATTCACCATAGCCTCTCCAAACAATAGAAATGGTTAAGTTTATCGTAGTGCCTATGTGGCAATATCATGGTGCCTAAGTGGCATAGTAATTGTAATGTGCGCCAGTCACTTCCAGGAAACTTTACAATGCAGATCTTTACTAACATTTAAGTATACTATAAGTTGATCTCTTGTGATTGTAAAGGCTTTTGGTCTTTTTCAAAAGTTCCCCAAAGGATACAAAAATTGTTTTGTAATTGGAACCTTTAAACTTCTAAATCAAGTAACGAAAAAATGAGATTGACTGTTTTTGTCTGTTTATCCATTGTGTAATTTTATATGGAGTATTTGGTTTTCTTGATTATCTAGTAAGCACCACAAAACTTTTTAATGAATTAATGTCTTTGAATAAATGAATTAATGATGGTACTTCTGATTCTCCAGCTCTAGCTAAATCAAGTTCTAAAAACTCAAAAATGGCAAATGGTCCTGATGCTGTAGCTATAAGTCTTACATTCAAAATCAACAACAAGGTTTCATACAAAATAGTACTAAAAGGTGTGTGTCTTTTTGGGGTTCAAGTTTCAAACTGCAAGTGCACATATTTGTATATTAAATTGGCACCTTCTATGCTCAAATGGTTGCTGACTTTGTTTCATGGCTTTCTATTCCAGCACATAGTGCAATTGTGCTGAAAGAAGAAAGTATAGCAGATAAAACATAGTGGGTTAGCAAAATTAGGACCTTATTCAACCTTCAAAAGGCGTATCAATAGAAGGACCAGTATTATTGTTGTCTTGATCTTATCCATTATTCTATACTAGGTGTATTTTTTTGGTAGAAGGGTGGTACTGCACATTTTGCAAACATCTATGCCTTCTAGAAATTATAGGATAATTTTAGTTACATTTGAAAACATTAATCAAGAAAAACCATATGTGCAGATATAAACATTAATCACAACATGTCCAATTTATTTGCAGATATATTTTCCTATGAAGAAAGACCACACCTGACAATATGAACGCTGAACAAAATGAGACAATGGCTACATTGTGGGCTCAGTTCCGAAGAAAACCTAATAAATGTTATTGTCCTTGCAAGAAGTGTAAAGGCTTAAAGACTCGAAGAATTCTAATCACAACAACCCAGAGTCATTGTAGCCAACATGGTCATGTTGAAGGGGGCCACGATTTTCGTCCATTGCTGAATGTGGATTTCCTACTGGAGGAACATGGAGGTGTGAATATCCAAGCTGAGGATAACACTCTCATGGAAGAAGATGATAATGTGCCAGAGGACATGATTGAAGAAGATGGTATTGGGGCAGGTGATGAAGAGGCTCACAATGATGGTACTAGCGAATTTGATAATGATGATGAAGATGGTCTTGATATAGCTTTACTTGAGAAGGCACACGAGCCCTTATACGAAGGCTCCCAAACAACTCTACTCTCGACTATAGTGTTGTTGGTGAACTTAAAGGTTATGAATGGTATATCCAATGTAGCAATGTCACGTATGCTAAGGTATGTCATTTTTGTCATCTTCAATGTTAGCATACAATTACTATTCATTATATTAACAATGCATATTTGTTATTGTAGGTTGATTAGTGAGTTTTTGTTACCACCATCAAACATTTTGCCTCGTTCGTACCGAGAATTATCTAACATTATCTAACATTCATATCTAGCCTTAAAGCTAGTAGCCCTCACCAGTCACTAATTTGGATTTCTCTCCAATAGTTGCCAAACAACTATGGAAACTAAAACTTGATTAAGATACCCTTTTGGGATCTATACATCCTCCCTAAGTTTCAATATCAACCCTTTTGGACCATACCCAAGATCCGATACCCCTAGCCTATCCACACTAGGCCTAATTCTCCAATTTTACACAGCGACCCACAACTCCACTGAACCCTACGATTCCAAAGGGTGAAACAGTCCTTCTAGGGGTTGAGAAATAATATATTTTCAAGATTTTAAGGTTCTACCCTTTACACAACACATTTTCCACCAAACCCTTGGTTTTGGGGTCACTAATCTAGGGCCTGTTCAACAGGACCTCTAACCATATCACCATAACAAAATAATTGCATAAACACTTCATAACTGATCCCCCCATACGCATTTGATCACCAAACATCTTCAATCCTGAAGTAAATTACTTTTAATATGACTAGTGTCTATATTGGTATGTACTAAAATAGTATAGAAATTGTACGAACAACCAAGAATTGAATAAAATTTCTGAGTTTTCTTGCACATTTGAAGCATATTTTGGTGGTGTAATCTTTAATTCATGTTGGGAAAGTGTTATTAAGAGACTTTGAATCAGATTTAATACATTTATTAACAGTTTTAAATCTTTATTGTTGTTGTCACACTGAAAGTCACAATTTTGCCTAGTTTAACATGAAGAAATGAGGGTTCCATCCAATGTGTACTCTTAACTACTTCTTGGGATGGAACCCATAGCACTAAAATGCCCAACTAACCTCTAATATGAAAGAAAAGTGAAGATTTGCAGGTTATTGTGAAAGAAAGGCAAAGTTGAGTGCTGGAAGGACTAATTTGGGTACCCAAATGAGTGCTAGGTGTTATGCAGCTATACATCTGGCTTAACAAGGTATAATTTTTATTTGATATTCTTTGAAGAAATGATGAGTGGATGGTGAATCCTAATTTTTAGATCTTGGAAGTGTGTGCTTGACCTAGATTGGTGATACCCTTGATTTTGAGGGTTTTAAGGCTTGAATTTGGGGGTTTCATATCAAAAGTCCTCGTAGGATGAAATTGATGATGAATTTGTCTAATTAGGCAAAAAATATGATGAATCTATGAATTTTGTGGATTTGGGATAAGTATATTGCATAGTTGCTTTGTAAAACCTCATGTTTTACCCTTGAAAAACAGTGACAATCATGATTTTTGGCATATTTTTCCAAAGGAGTCCATATTAAGTTTTGAGTATGTTATAGAAATCCAAAAAGGGTATCTGAAAAGCCTATTTATTTTCTTGGTGTTTTGGAAAGTTTAAGAGAAAAATCAAGAAAATAGGGTTTGCTGATCCAAAGAAGAGAATAACCTAGTAAAGGGGAAAAGTGTCAAAATGGTTTATATTGTATTTGAGTTTTTCTCTATTAATATTTGGGATCATGTTCTATGATCTATCATTAGGATGACAAAAGAGAAAACAAGGATGATATAAGTCAATTCTTTCTACTGTTGTTTAAAATATGACATATTTTATTGTTTTGCTTCTATATTTTATTGGATGATTTTGTTTGTAAGAAAATTTCAGATTACACTCCATGAACCATCATCAACATGAGAGTGATCAGAAACATTGATGCAAACAAAAAACTCATAGTGAAATTCAGACACAAAACAATAATTGTAATAGACAATGGAAATCTAATCTATCTCATACATAGTATATTACTTAGTTGAAAAAGAACATTTCAAGATAGTGTCACAAGGAATATAAGTATAGAAACTTGGAAGAAGTATCAAAGAAGTGTGATTCACTGCAACTAGTAAGGAGGATGATATATTTTTAGTATCTTAAAGATTTTAACAAAATAGATACCAATACTTGATCTATCAACTTTCCACAATCCATAGGTATAGTACAAATACTTCTAAATTAATTGTACAATTTTTCACATCAATGGTTCTGATCATGCTCATGTTCTATCTCTTTTGATGATCATGTTCTATCATGATCACACACTTGTTGATTCTTCTATCTCTTTTGATGATGAAGTCCATATTCGATCAATTTGATGATATTGACAAGTTCATCGTTCACAATGATAAATAGTGGCATCTCTTTGCTTTCCTCTACCCAAGCATTTTTATCAACTTTAACAAATCTAACATTCTTGAGCACCATGTTTTCCTATTTATATTGTACATTCTTGAGCACCATGTTGACACTTTTGTTAGATGGGAAAACTTTTGTCAAAGACAAGGGTAGATTTGTTTTCCCCTTTACTAGGCAACTGCTTTTCTAATTGTTTAGTCTAATTAGTATAATAAATTTATTAACAAGGTAATGTGTTATACTAACAATTAACAATTAGAAGTAAGTGGTGAGAAATATTTGTAATTAAAATATGTATGTTCTTTCTCAAAATTCTAATCTTCTATATAGATAGTTTCTGCATACATAGTTTGAAGATGCAAATGATGCTGCTACAATACTCTTCTTCTACAATATTGAATGTGATTTGCCACTAGTTTTGCAAGGTCTTCCTACTACTACAAAATCTAGATTTAGAAATGCATCTCCTGTTTTATTGTTCATGAAGTAGAAGCACTATATTGAGCTGAAATCTATGATTTGGCTTTGGGTAACCTTTTAATTCCTTGAAAACAAATCACAAAAGCTAACAACAGCTTCATCCACCATGTTGACATATCTTCTTCGCCACGCTTTCCTTGCACAAACAAGGGCAAACAATCCCCAAAATCCAACAGCAAAGGAAGCCAAACAGCTAACATACCAATACCAGGGATCCTCTATTCCCTCTTCACCTTCATCATTCTCATTTATTTTAGACATGTAGAAAATATGTTAGATGGGAAAAATTTTGTCAGAGAAAAGGGTAGATTTGTCTAATAGATTCATTTATAGATTCACTGAAATAGGTTTAGAACTTTTCATACCAGTACCAATGGCAGAGGCAAAGCCAAATTCTGTATCCTTTGCTAGCAATTTCTATGCCGGTGGCAAAATGGGAGCTAACCGAAATGTGGTCTTATTGAAAGCTATAAACCATGGGATATGCACAAAATGGAGTTTTTAGAAGGGCTTTGGAAACTTCAAGGTAGATTCAATGTGCAGGAGGTAAAGGAAGAAGAAATATTAGATGGATCAATAGATAAACCTCGCTAATCACATAATAAGAAGTTGATGAATACTGAATGTATGAGTTCATCATAGGGGATAAATCAAAATCTACTCGAGTAGCAATTGCAGAGAAGAGAAAGAAACACTTGGCATTACAACCAACCATTAACTGTTGCCTCGCAGTCTTGTTTTGTTGCCACATTATATTCATTCTTCATTCTTGATAATGACTTTTCATTAGACCATATTTCCCAATTGGGCATTTGGAAACTTTTGTGTACTCTCCACCACAAATAATTTATGGTGACTTGAGATTGAGAAAGTAAGGATAAGAGGGTAAGATTTTTTCACAATGATATCTTTTGGATATAACTGCTTATGAATTATTATTATTATTGAAAGTTTTTAATAGCATAGAGTGACTTATCATTACGAAAGAATAATCAGTGTGTGATTTCAAAATGTTCTCGTTACAATTCATATATAACTAGCACTTGCACCAAAAGGAGGTGCAAGGAGACGTCGGTAGATGTTTGATTTGAAAGCATAACTAAAGCTTTATATAATAAAACTAAGTTTAGAAAAGTATAGATCTACAAAAACATATAATTATAGAAAGTAATCTTGTACATAGCAGCATATAATAGTGTTTTGTGTTTTTTGTATCTCTTTAAAAAGCTTAGCATTCGATCTTCTCTATATTCTATGAACTTGTAATAGGTAGATTTTTAATTCCAGATTCCAACATAAAAGTCTCCTCTTAAAATTTGAGAGGAAATCTTCTGCTGCCAAGAGACAGGTCCAACATTTCCACAGAGCAATTCAACACTTGGAGTTATTTAGCATAGTGTCATGTTTTCATGGGAACATAGTAACTCAAAGCAAATAAATTCTTCAATCCAAGTACTCAATTTGGAACAGAAAATCCTTCAAACCCATGATAAAAATAAAGTACAATCATAAAATCCCATTCTCCAAATCTGCCAAACAATTTCTCTACTTTTGCATTGTGCAACAAATCTAATACAAGCAGGCTTGGCAACTGGGATTTCTTCAACTGTGTGGAGATCTCCATCGAGACAAGCAACACAAGTTTTTTCCATCCACCCAACACAGTCATATTTTGTGTTTGCACTTAACAAACGGGCAGCACAAATCCTGCCAGCCACACATGCAAGAACTCCCAAGATTGATATGAATACATAGATGCACACCTTTGAATAACATCCTTATGTACAAGTCAATGATTATCATAAAGATTATGTGTCAATAGATCAATGGCTAATACTTCATGCTTATATATTATGATCCAAATATAACCTTAAACTCCATTTACAAATCCTTTTTACTATCCATAAATCATATTTGTATACTGTTCTCCAAATCTATCCTAGAACTCTATTGACAGGTTGTCCTTCTATCCATAAATTGGAAGTTAACATTCCCTTGCATTTTTACTCTTAGAAATAATATTGAAATTATATGACCCAGTCACATACTCATTGTCAATAGATGTCTCAATGCTAAGACAACTGAAAAGTGCACTAGGATCTCTATTTGATTTTCACAGTATATGTTTCATTTTTCTAAATGGATGTATTGTATCATATTTAATTTTCACTATTTTAAGAAATATTTTAATCCATTCCATGTGGGTGTTGCAGGAAGCATATATTCTGAAAGTTGGTGAAGGTGCTACTGCTAGGTGCCTAAGCGGATTTGTGGGCATGGATGTTCCTCCACCAATTGGGTCCGACATGGTATGTTGTGCCATGTAATTTTTCCTTTTCTATTTGCAAACATAGATTTAGAGTAATTTTTTGTAAACATTGATTTGTTTTTTAGGATTCTTGGAGATATTTTCATGAGTGCATACCATACAATTTTTTATTATGGGAACTTAAGAGTAGGCTTTGTTAGGCAGAAGTTGCCTAACAATGCACATATATTTTGTCTACTGTGAACAATTAGTGCAATATTGCGTATAGGAAAACCATGCACGTTAACTCATCATTGTGAACCTCTCTAAATTTTCTTTTATTGCTTTTGATGCCTTCTTGTGTGGACTATTTAAGTATCTGGTGTCTTATTATACGCAGTTTGTTCTATGATGTTACTATTGTAATCTAATATATGTATAGCAAACAACAGTGTAAACTCTGTTGAGGAAAGTGTCAAGATGTATTAGACTGGATATACAATAGGTGTCAAGAAAAGAAAGGAAGAAGAGGCTAGATTTCAGAATTTCTTTTACAATAGGTGTCTTGTTCTTCAAACTTATACATAGGCTCTTTTAAATTTTTGCTTCTGGCTCTACTATTTTTCTTCTCTTACTTGCAACGTGTATTAAGTTGATTGAGCTCTTCTTCTCTATTGCTCTATTGGATTGCATTGTCAACTCTTCTATTTCTATCTATCTAGTTTCTCTTTTTCTTCCTTCTATAATTGCAGTCCAACATAAATCAGTTTATTTTTATGAAAATCACGAGAAGATTCTCACTTGATTTGACTCTTCTTTTTAGGCCATCACAAAGTAACTCCTACCAATTAGATCCATTAGAATTGGTGATATAGATCAGTCATTGAGATCTGATAGCTACGATCATTATGATTTGGTTAAGGTGTTGCCGTAGAAATACTTAGGAAGAGAAAACATCATTCATGTTTCACAATTGTCTACTAAAGATCCATAACATTTTTTAGTTCTTTGCCTGGACCTCATCATATTGTAATTTAAGGAACCATTAGTGTGAGCTTTAATCAATGTTGCTTCTCAAAGTTGTATCGTTCTTTGTCGATTTGGAGTTTACCCATGCATGAGTAATTTTCAGAAATGGATGTCTGTCCACTGAGTCACTTTATGGTTATTCATGAGGGCAAGCATCATTTTAAGAAGGCCCGCTGCATTGATTGTTGGAGTAAGATGAGAATCTTAGAGAAGCCTGAGAAACAAAGATGTCAAGAAATGAACATACATGAACAGACATGAACATACTGTGCCACACATCATCATACTGTACCTTTTAATCAACTTTGTCATGATACTGTTATTACTGCTAGGCAGACTTAACTGGTAAACAGTAACATCCAACATTGTAGTTTGTAGAAATTATAAGTAATAAAGAAGCTCAAGGTAATTGAAATTGTAACCCAAAGTTTGCAAGAAAAACATGCCATTAGAAAACTAGCAAAAAGACAAGCTAGACGACTAAAATTAGTAAGATCAAAAAGACTGGAAGCAACTACAAGCAGGAGATGCAGAAGAGGTACCAAAAGCCTTAGCACTAAATATCCACAGAAATGAAGTGCTACATCAAGATGACTGAATAACAAAAGGCAGTTATGCAGTATTTGATCTCTATTACTATAAGTCTGTTTAGCTTGCTTCGTGGGTACACAATGGAAGCTTCAACACCTTTGTAAATTGTGGAAAATTGAAAACATCATGGATATTTATGATCTTCATGATCTACATAGTTTGTAGTCGAAAACAACAAAAAAATTGGAAAAAAATCTACATTTTCATGAATTTGGGAAAAAAAGTTTGACTTTGTTTTGTCTTTAGTACGTTTTGGATGTAGATTAGCCTATCCCCTTCTTTTTATGTCCTCATTTGCACTTGCGCCTCTGTAAGATTTTATAGGAGAGCTCGTGTAATAACAAGGCTTTCTATTTTATGTCACTTCTTCCTAATTGTTTAGTTTGGTAGGGACTACAATTGGAGTAAAAGAATTTGGTATTTGGAGTTGTTTACGTAGATGCTTCACTTAGCTCCTATGAACTTATGTTGGCTATTCTTAGTCTTTCTCATTATAAAAGGATTCTAAGGATAAGAGAAATTCTCCAATCTAAAATGGGGCCTTTTGTATCTTGTGCATCAATTGCCTCTGACGTTTTGAAAAGATGAGACTTTTCAACAAGAAGATAGGATACCTATAAAGCTGTCAGTGGCATAACACACCTACAAAGTTGTCAGCAGCATAAGAGTTGACCCAATTACAAGAAGACCCATTCTAATGAATGAGAATGAGCGCTTCTTGTTGTGCAGTTCCCTCACTTCCAGATATACCACACACTGCACAATATCTTGACCCACATTAAAATGTTTGAAATATTAAAGGTTATCCTTTACTGTGAGATGCCTTTTATCAGAATTCTAGCTACTGGTGGCATGCATCAGAGGAAAAACATATCAGTGAATGCACTTTAAAAAGACACATCTGGGTTTTCTTAAATGTATTTCTTTTCTTGTTGTAACAGAGTTAAGTGTGAAGTTTAAAGAACAATTAGTATAAGTATGGTTAAGAAATACATATTGTGATATTTTTATTTGGATTATTTTTGAGTTAAATTTTGTAAAGACAATCTGTACAAAACTAATGTCATATCAGCATCTTCATAAAATTAAAAAAGTTTATACCAAATTATTTTTGCTTAGTGATTGTTTTTAGTTACAGGTTCAGACGATCATACAATTGTATATGAAGCTATTGTAAGACATATTCATTTACATAAATCAAGTATGTTTCATTTATACTGATCGATTGAATCAGCATATGAAATTCTTTAATGGAATAATATGCATAATTATTAGTATGGTCAGTTTTGAATCTTCACACATACCTTATCTCCATCTCTTCAATCCCAATACAACTGTTGGCATTTCATTGTATTTCTGTTCATCTTATTGCAAATAAGGTAGAGAGTGTAAGAGAGCCAAGAATGGTTTGGAAGAACTATTCTACGAATGGGAGCAAATCATTGGCAGTTGTTTTTCAAAAAAATTCCACGAATTTATGTTGAAGCTGTCGTATTCTAATATTTTAATCTTTTTTTGATTTGAGGGAGAAAATTGATGGAAGGAGTTACAGACAGAAAAAATGAGGAGGAGAAGGGAATAGCCTTTGCCTTGGCTGTGAGCAAATTCTGATGTTTTTGGCCCTTATTCTGGCAATGAATAAAGTGTATTAAAATCCAAATAATAAAAAATTCGTAGTCTTTGTTATGAAATCTGCATACTAATTTTTATGTGATAGATATTTAGAACATGCTAATAAATATTTTATATTTTAAGCTATCAATTGAAATATGACATACGATTGTCCCGTGATGGAGGAGAATATGAAAAATATACTGTTGCACAGACAGGAGTGAAAAATATGAACATAGGTAATTACAAATGCATGTCAGTGAAATGAAATTTATTTACATATTTAGCAATGACAATTTCGTAAACAGTGTGATTAAACGGGCCTTTTATAGTAATTTTGAGATCAATAGGATTCTTAAGGAAGCAAGAAGACATAATTGATCAAATTTTATAGAGAGGGGTAATGCATGATTCTGATATTTTGTAGCACAATTAAATTTGGTTTCTTGTATAGTTTATTTTTTATTGTTTTGCAGTTTTTAGTTTTTAAATAATGGCTGCCCGAATATCAAAATTGTTCTGAATTTTCAAAATCTTCACTACATCAAACTATGGTTGTTTCTGCCCTTCAAATACCTTTCATTTTTTTCCAGCTCCATTAGCCCGAGTCTCAAGTTATCAAAGGTTAATGAAAGGCACCCAAATACAAACACATTTTTCAATTCAAAATCTTAACCTCTCATTCTAAATAGGGGGTTAAGATAAATCTCCAAAACAGACCATTAACCTTAACTCCTCATCCAAAAAGGTTAAGATTGGAATCTAAAACACTTATTTTGGGTTTCGTTATTAACCTCTCTATCCAAGTTGATAAAGGTTAAAGAAATTGAAGGTTGATAATATGATAAGACTTCAAAGTTTTGAAGAAAACAGATGGTGATCCAAACAATTGAGAGTTATCTTGACTCTTAAAATAAGAGATGTAAAATTAAAATCTGGAGCCATAGGCAAGTATGCGAACTATTTGGCAGAATATCTCCACTCCTAGCTTGCACGTAGAAGAAATCTGAAGTTAGGCAATCAATGCTACGATGTGGGTCATGTCAATAAAAAGTATCCATCTAATGTATCAATTCATTAATACAAGTAATTCTCTGTTGGACTGTGGACGTAAGCAAGTTTTGCCTAACCGTGATAAATACCCGTGTTGTATGTTTTGTCTTCTTTGATTCAACTTCTTTGCACATACTATGGGAACAACATTATTCACTTGTGGTGACTCTTCATGTGCTAATAGATTGGTACTATTGTTCTGAAGGAGGTGGATAGAGTGGATCAAAGATAAACATGAATACAATGATAAACATTCAAATCAATAAGCAAAACACAAAGACATCAAGTTGTGCTACAACACTTCATACTCATTAACATATTTGAAATCTATTACAAATCCATAGAATGCTACAAGTCCTTAGAATGCTATAGCATTCCATCCACTCATGATTCACAATGAGAAACCCAAAATGGGCTCTACTGATCCACCATGATCAGATAAACATCTGATACTCAAATCTTTACATAATACCTCTATTTATAGAAGTCTGAGAACTCTCTAGAATATCAAACACATGTATTGCATGACATATAATATTAATATATATATCAATTAATATATGCAACTACTGGTAGTTGAAGACTGATTCTGAAATGACTTTGGGCGGCTGTATGCGGCTGTTTGTCTGCTTTTAATGTGGACGGTGCTGAGTGTGGGTTGGACGGTGGACGGTCAACCAACCATAAGGTTGCCGACAGTTGATAGAAATTAATCCCTCCAACACTCCCCCTTAATTTCTGTCACTAATGCTACTGCATTTATATTGTTTTCTCTCATCATAATCACTTTGGGTTTTACGGCTTACCCCTAACCAATGCAATTCTGAAGTGGTTTCAAGCTCACCACGAACTTCTCAAACATTACACAAATGGTTTCAAGATCACCATAAACTTTGCATTCAAATGGTTTACAAACCAAGCATTCATTGGTTCTACTGACCATGAATCATCACTACAGGGAAACTATCATCACTTTGGGCCTTTTTTTTTTTTTTGTATTTGCATCAAACTGATTATTGAGTCCATATAAAAAGAAATCCATCTACCAAGATACATGGGTGCCCAGCCGCTATACTCGCCAGTTCTATAGGAATCCTTTTCAGATACATGGTTCATCAATACATTCAGTCAAACTCTAGGGTGTCGGGTACAACCGATAATGCACCCCTTACAATAGATTATTAACAAGCAATTCTCATTCAATCTTCATCACTTGATTGGGGGATGTGAATTCAGAAATCTACTATTACATGACCACATTTGATATGACAAAGCCTTAAACATTTTCTCATCCAGATTCCAACACTTAAACTCCAAATCAGCACACACAGAGACCTTTGCACTATGACAATGAGCTTTAGCACACCATCTCACCTTTTATTCAACATGTTACACCTAAGATAACTAACTTAACTTTAACAACTAATGCATAACAACTAACACACATATTTCAAACACAAACATAAATTTTTTTTTTATGATCAATATCTTCCATGTCATGTGTATGCATTCTTTGGCACTCCCGCTTGCACAAAGATGCTCCACATGCTTCTAATCTATGAATGATAGCGTCACACAGCACTAACTCAAACACACTTCAACTTTGGCTTTCTTCTTTTCATAGCTTCTTTGTTTCTCATAGCAATCTCTTGACTTGTTCTTCTCTTTATTCTTGCAGAAGATAACTTCAAATGCCATTGCCTGTTGGGCTACGATGCCACAACCTTAATGACAAATACTCAATGGCTGAAACTTTTCATTTGCCAAAAAACACTTCAAGATCATCGACCTCTCCATGATCTCCAAGATCATCTCCCATTAGCTCTAATACCACTTGAAGGAGGTGGATAGAGTGGATCAAAGATAAACATGAATACAATGATAAACATTCAAATCAATAAGCAAAACACAAAGACATCAAGTTGTGCTACAACACTTCATACTCATTAACATATTTGAAATCTATTACAAATCCATAGAATGCTACAAGTCCTTAGAATGCTATAGCATTCCATCCACTCATGATTCACAATGAGAAACCCAAAATGGGCTCTACTGATCCACCATGATCAGATAAACATCTGATACTCAAATCTTTACATAATACCTCTATTTATAGAAGTTTGAGAACTCTCTAGAATATCAAACACATGTATTGCATGACATATAATATTAATATATATATCAATTAATATATGCAACTACTGGTAGTTGAAGACTGATTCTGAAATGACTTTGGGCGGCTGTATGCGGCTGTTTGTCTGCTTTTAATGTGGACGGTGCTGAGTGTGGGTTGGACGGTGGACGGTCAACCAACCATAAGGTTGCCGACAGTTGATAGAAATTAATCCCTCCAACATGTTCATGATAGTTGAAATCATCAAAGTGTAGTCTGAGACTCGGAGAAATACATACGGGCATCCCATGCATTGAAGGGAGTTCGCCCAACCTACATATTTCCATTTTGACAAACCTCCTACCAGCTCATGGAATTATGTGACATTAGAAAATTAGTAATCCATTTTAGAAAGAGCTCAATGTTCAAATTGGTTGAGAATTGCTTTTGAACGTGACTAATTAAGAATAAAGAGGCACATTGATGGTTTGACTATGGCGTAACTTTGATTCAATATCAACACACATTTCCACCAGTGCTCGGAATGGCACATTGCTCTGACATGAAAGAGAAAGAATATGAACTGTTTGTCAAAATGTCTTTGAGATCGTATGAGTCATTTGACATAGCATTGGAAGAATAGACAAGCACATGAACTATTTGACATAATTCTTCAATATCCCACCCACGAAAAGAAGGAGATGTCTTGCACTATTTGCATAATGGAATACCCAACTTCCAACCTATGGCTTGTCATTCATCCAAGTATAAGAAGCAATTGTTTTGATAAGGGACATTTGCATCAAGGAAAGGTTACACATTGATCGATGAACTTCCAACTCCTGGCCATGAGATCTGATTCAAGGAGTAAAGAGACATCTCAAATAAGGAAATATATTTAAGATGCAACTATTGTTGAAATATTTAATGCATAAGCAATTGCCCCTGTAGCCAAATGCCCACCTCCTACCACCCTAACAGCCTCCACAATAGTCAAAAATATTGAATGCACAGTAGGTGAGTTCAAATTCAAAATGAGAGGGAAAACATTTTTGCCAAGAGATAAAAAGGAATGAATCAATTTTTTGAGTATGCAGAGGTAAGCAGAAGAGTGGAAGAGAGCAAAGTAGAAGAGTTGGATCTGTTGCAGAGCAGAGCACAAAAAGAAAAGGAAATCGATCAATAGATCAAATCCGAGTTCAAAAGATAGAAGGGTTTTAGTTTCATTTTTACAATTGCATGTGTCAGATCTTTTGTCATTCTGTAAATTCATTTTTTATTTTTCCTGTGAAGTAGTGATTGCTCCAGGCATTGTTGTATGCAGCCATTAGAGCTCTAAGTTTAAAGTTTAAATTTTATCAGTTTAAAGTTTAAATTTTATCAGTTTGAAGTTTTAGGGTTTTTCTGGTTAAAGCCAAATGCTCCCAGATTTTGTAATAGTTTAATCTTATTTGAATAGAAATCAAGCAAGCATACAAATCTTTGTTGTTCCCTTCTTCCCTTCATCATTGCATAGTATTTTTTCATTTGAGAAGTTCATATTTTGAAAGCTTCATCTTTCGGCTCTTTGTGTTTTAATGGTAGTCTGTTATACTGCCCACTCAGTCTAGTCTTTGACTGGGTTTCATCTCTGTTGTTACTATCAATCTCACTCGACATCCTCTATTGTGGAGCATCACCTTGTAGTGGTGACTGAGCTCACTCAACATCCTCACTACCGAGCTCACTTAGCATACACTATTGCCTAGTTACCCCTTTGTGTTGAGTCACTCAGCTTCCTCTTGTGTTGAGCTTACTCAACACCTTCCTCTTGCCACTCAACACTCTCTTGTGCTAAGAAATTTTTTACTCAGCATCTTCTTGTGCTAAGAAAAATTTTAAAGAGTTGTGATTTTTTTTTCACATGGTATTAGAGCTTTGAGGCCCCACATCCATAGTGAGTTAGGGAATTTTTTTTTAAGGATATTTAATATGACAATAGATGCAAGAAATATATGGTAGCAGCCACCATCCTTTAATGGACAGAATTATGACACATGGGCAAAGAAGATGAAAACCATAATGGTAGCTAATGATTTGTGGGAGTTTGTGATTAGTGGGTTTAATGATGTTATACTCCCAGTAGTGTATGCTTCCCTCAAGAATCCACAAAAGACTCAGTTGAAAGAGTCAAGGAGAAAGGATGCAAAGGCATTAAGTCTAATTGAAGCAGCAATGATAGAGACAATCTTTCCCAAGATTGTAGCAAAAAATTATGCAAAGGAATCATGGGATATCCTTGAGATGAACTTCAAAGAGACCAATAAGGTCAGAGTAGTGAAGCTACAGATGATTAGGAGAGAGTTTGAGAAACATCAAATGAGGGACAATGAACCTATTACAGAGTTCGACTCACAAATCTCCACTTTGATAAACTAGCTCAAATCAAATGGAGAAGATTATGAAGAACAGAAGATTGTTAAAAAGATATTGAGGATTTTACCTTAGGAAAATGACAATCTTGTGATGACCATAGAGGAAGCAAAACATCTCACCACATTGACCATGGATGAGTTGATGAGAACTCTTCAAACCCATGCACACCAAATAAACGAATCAGCAACAACTTCCCAAGAGCAGTCTTTCAAGGCTAAAGAGAATTCAAGAGGTAGGGGGAGAGGATGAAATGGCTTCGATAGAGGCTCAAGAAGTAGACGCCATGGGTAACATTATGTAAGAAGTATGGGCATTATGTAAGTGAATGATGGAAGAAGTGGGGTGATCAGTCAAAGTAGAATGCTAATGTGGCTAATGTGAACATGAGAAATGCAAACAATCTCACAACCTTCATCATGTGTAACATTGGTGAAGAAGGCAGCCCTGAGGTATGGTACCTGAACAACAGTTATAGCAACCACATGAGTGGTAATGAAAGTTTATTTTCTTTTATTGATAGGAATTTTAAGTCTGAAATTAAGATGGGAAATAATGGAACCATTCCCATAATAGGAAAATGATCTATCATGGTCCGCACTGAGCAAGGTGAGAAGAGGGAGATATAGAATGTGTATTTTTTCTCTAACATGAAGCACAATTTGATGAGTATTGGACAACTCATTCAAAATAGATACAAGGTGCTGATGGAAAATGACAAGTGTGTCATTCATGAGAAGGATAGGAGTAATATATTACTTGCAGCAGTCCAAATGACAAAGAATTGGATGTTTCTATTGAAGATAGAGACATGTTTCTCTTCTCAAGTCAGTATTGCACCTCCCAAGCATGCATGTATAGCAATACATCAACAATCAACTCTTAGGAGCATGATTGAAGACCCCTCCAAGCTTTGGCATCTCAAGTTTGGACATCTTGGCTTTGCTGGTTTAAATTTATTGTCCAAGAAAAGAATAGTAGATGGTTTCTCAAGCATAGTAGATTCTTATGACAAGTGTGAGGCTTGCATTTTGGGTAAGCAACATAGGCTTTCTTTTAATTCTAGAAATTTTAGAAAGGCGAGAGCACCATTAGAATTGGTGCATTCTGATTTGGTAGGCCTTATGCAAACTACTTCTATTGGGGGGAGTACTTATTTTATGACATTCATAGACGATTTCAGTTGTAGGACATGGGTGTATTTCTTAAAGAACAAATCTAAGGCATTTGAAAAAAAAATTGAATTTAAAGCCTTGGTTGAAAAAGAATGTGGGCTCTATGTTAAGGTTCTTAGATTAGATAGAGGAGGGCAGTCTATCTCCAATATGCTTATAAATTTTTGCAGGCAAAATGGCATCAAGAAAGAGCTTACAACTAGTTATACTCTGTAGCAAAATGGAGTGGCTAAGAGGAAGAACATGACCATTGTTGAAATGGCAAGAAGCATGATGAAAGCAAAGGGACTCCCAACTAAATATTGGGGAGAAGTTGTAGTAATAGCGGTATATTTGATCAACAGGTGTCCCACAAAATTAGTTCGTGATAAGATTCCTCTTGAGGCTTGGTCAAGGAACAGATGGATAGTTGAACACTTGAGAGTGTTAAGATGTGTAGCATATGCACATGTGCCTAAAGAACAAAGGAAAAAGTTAGATGACAAAGGTTTGAAGTGCATTTTCATAGGGTATAGCTTAGAATCAAAGGCTTATAGGCTATATGATCCAATTAACAAGAAGATCATCATTTCAAGAGATGTGGAGTTTCTTGAAAATTAGTCATGGGATGGCTTGGTAGATGAATCCTCAAGAACTTCAAGCAAAGTGCCTACTATTGAAGAGGAAGAAGATGATATTGGCGATCAACAAGATGATGAAGCAGTAAACATATATTGTAGACAAAGGCAAAAAGGCGAGCAACCCTTAACATGTCGAGCAACAGCTCCAAGCACATCAAGACAACCCTGAGCTAGTATACAAAACATTAGCAGAACCAATACTAAGAATTTAGATTCCACTCTTGCCTCCCTATTGTCAAGAAAAAGTAAAATTTTCACGGAGATATACCAAGATGAAAGGTATGAAGAAGATTATGACGAGAGTGTAAATTTTGCATTATTTTCTCATAGTAGGCCAGCCCCTAGAGCTAAACACCCACCTACCACCCTAACAACCTACACAATAGTTAGAAATATTGAATACATAGTAGGTGAGTTCAAATTCAAAATGAGAGGGAAAACATTTTTGACAAGAGACAAAAAGGAATGAATCTATTTTTCGAGTATCCAAGGGTAAGCAGAAGAGTGGAAGAGAGCAAAGTAGAAGAGTTTGATCTATTGTAAAGAAGAGCATAGAAAGAAAAGGAAATTGATTAGTAGATCAAGTCAAAGCATAGAAGATAGAAGGGTTTCAGTTTCATGTTTGCAATTGCACATGTTGGATCTTTTGTCATTTTGTAAGTTCATTTTTTATTTTTCCTATGAAGCAGTGATTGCTCCATTAGAGCTCTAAGTTTAAATTTTAAGTTTGATTAGTTTGAATTTTTAGAGTTTTTTTGGTTAAAGTTGAATGCTCCTAGATTTTGTAATAGTTTTATCTTATTTGAATAGAAAGAAAGCAAGAAAAAAAGCATACAAGTCTTTGTTGTTCCCTTCTTCTATTCATCATTGCATAGTAATTTTGCATTTGAGAAGCTCATATTTTGAAAGCTTCATCCTTCAGCTCTTTGCATTTTAATGGTAGTCTATTATACTACCCACTTGGTCTAATCTTTGATTGGGTTTCATCTCTGTTGTTATTTCCAAGCTCACTCGGCATCCTCTATTACCAATCATCACCTTGTAGTGGTGATCGAGCTCACTTGGCATCCTTATTGTCGAGCTCACTCAGCATACACTATTGTCGAGTTGCCCTTTTGTGCCAAGTCACTTGGCTTCCTCTTGTGTCAAGCTTACTTAGCACCCTCCTCCTACCACTTGACACCCTCTTGTGTCGAGAAATTTGTTACTTGGTGTCTTCCCCTACTGAGCAAAATTTTAAAGAGTTGTGATTTGTTTTTCATAACTATGTACGTTAACCATTTGACAAAATGTCCCAAACATTTATGAATAAAGACAACTCACCACCTTTATTCAAAGTGAAAAGCCATATTGAAAATAGAAAATTTCTCTTGATAGACATATCCACTGATAGAATGATCACAAAATGTTGATTCTTACTTATGAATTGATCATAGGAAGTGCAAAAATTGAAGACATTCAAAGTAATCGAAGAAAAGATTGACAAGTAAATCATGAAGTATAAATATCAAAGGTCCAACTATTCCCATTTTGAAAATTATACTTCCTGACATCGGTGACACCATCTTAAGCAATGTTTTCTTGCAAGATTTTTGGTCATCCCTTGAGAGCAAAGATAGGACCCCTTCAGCCTAGAAAAATTTGGTAAGTGGAATAGCTTGAGCTGGAGGTCATCCCATCTCAGCATAGTATCCTGATCTAGTATTGGAATGCATGAAATCTTATCACCCAAATACCATAGAAGTCACCACATCAGATGATAAATTGATTATCTATTTAGATCCTATTTATATCACCATTGTCATTCAATTGCCTATCAAAGTGCAATATGCCAACATAGATATAAGAATGGCAAAGGAGTCCTATGTTGCAAATCAAACTCGGTGTTTAAACGTCATTGCCAGGTCACAACTCTCGTAGCCAAGGAAAAGAAAATCTCAATTGGAAAAATTCATTCATAGATTATTGCGAAAGGAATATGTGAAAATTATGGTAATCCTTCTGAGTAGGATAATGGGACTTCGAGATTCACATGAGTTCCAAGGTTGGATGTTCTTGTTTATCAATATGGTCTGCAAAGGAAAGAAACACATTGACTAGGCTGAGATCATCAATGACTCATTGCATAGACAACTCATAGAACTCCAAGTGAATGATTATTTATACATGACTTATTACCTCTTTTATGTTATTGCAAGCACTAAAAGTTGGTCTAGGCTTAACCGACAGGGTATTTATGATGATGCAACTATCATTTATAATCATCTTCCTCAAATATAATATAAAAGTAGCTTGCAACATTTTAGGAGAGTGAATGATGCATTCATGATGTTGACTATAAGAGAACTTCAAGGAAACATGGGACTCTTAATTTCACCAGAAGCAACGATTGCAGTTCAAAGGTATGGAAATGTCTTCATACAATTCTCGAAGTTTAGTTATATCTAGTTAGCAGCTTATGATGGGTATCCCCTTATGCTACCTAGATTCGTTGATGATAAATTGTTCTTGATCGAGATATGTAGGCAAATTAGTCAAATTAATAAGCTTTCCAAGAACAAGAGGGTAGGCGAGATATCTTTCTCTATCAGCATCAAACATTATAGTTGTGATACTACAATGGATGCAAGGAACATAGAGAGACCCATTGTCAAGATTAATCTATACCCTTGCACCATGTGTTTCCCTTATGATAGTAAAGGATATGAAATTAATGAGTCAAAGCTCACTCTCAACCTTGGTCACTTCCTGGCTCTAGAAGATTTTTTGGAGTACGATAATGATTTCAAAGGTGAGATTGGATGTGGCTTACTATAAGGATTTAGTGATATACTTTAAAGTGTATATCAATGTGATAAATTTAGATGATGATGAAGGCTCATTGGTTGATCCCATTTACCATGAGAACACTAAACTACTAGAACTTCTACCCATTGACTAGTTTGATCAGGAGTTGAAAAGCTTGAAGGAAAGAATCGCCTATGTCCTCAAAAGAACGAGGAAAGGAAATTCATAGATCACAAGGTAAAGGAAGAAGCAATGATCAAGGTGAATCATCTTGAATGGCACCTAAAGTGACCTCTAGTGGTAAAATGCAATAATTGGATACAAGTGATAATGATGAAGATGAAGTTCTAAATCAGTCAGTTGTTTTATTTCAAGCATGCAAAGTTGACCTCATAGTCAAGAGAAGAAGGGTAATTTTGAAGGATAAATCTAATAGAGTGAACCAAGAAGAAAATAGACCCAATGAGAAGGTTCAAACATCTCCCTAAGTTATTGAATGGCATATTCTAGTTACTTCTTTACATTACATAGTACCTTCTCCTCTAAATCTCTCTCCTCCTGAGATATCATTGATAGACATCACACAAATAGATAATCAATTATCTAAGTCTAAAGATTTAATAATGATCACTCAAAATCTAGCAAACAATGGATAGGTATCATATCAAGCTCCTATATATTCATGGTTGTAGGTAAGGCTTCAAAAGAAGAAAGTCATTCAAATGATCCTATCTTCATTTAATGTGATCTCTAGTTTTCTTCAAAAATCTCGTAAAGTGAAGAAAACAAAAGTGATGTCTAGATTGGTCGTTGATAAAACTTCAAGTAATTTATTTGTAGAGATAGCAATGCCCATAGTTGAGAAGAATGTCAAAGAAGCCTTAGAGTTGGATTTCACTCTAAGTAGGGTTGATCTTGGTCCATCCAATGCAGAAGGAGACTTTCAGAATTTTGAGTTGCCCACTACGCAAATACTGCAAAGGGCAAAGAAAGAGAAGAGATCAAAGGAGCAACTTACAAAATAGGTTCATAGGTGTAGACGGTTAAAATCATCCCAAACACTATATTAATTTATTTAATATTTCCCGTGACATTATAGTTAATTACTTATTAATTAATTATATTTGTCATATTCTTCTACTTATTTAATTAAATAGGTTCATTTCCCAATGTATTTAAATTTTATTTTAATACTTCCCTCTAATGTATTAAATTCATTTAATACATAGTGCTCCATAAATCTCCTTTTAAATAAATTCTAATTTATTTATTCCCCTCCATTTTATTAAATTCTTTAATCCTATGATTAAGTCAAATCTTATTTAACTTAATCCTAATCTCATCCTAAAACCTAGTCTACACCCATCACTCTCATCCTTCTAAGCCTACCCACTACTTAATCCCACTTTATTATCCTCAACCTCTTTAAATCACCTTTTTAGCTCCTAAGTGTTTTCTCACACATGTGCGAGAAGCTCTTGATCCAATAAAGCTTCCACTTCATTTACACATCTTACATCTTTGTCCCCCACTCCTTCCCTCGAGGTTGCTCACACGTGTGAGCAAACCTTGAGCCTCTTAATCATAAAGGTTAGTTTTGACTTTTGCATGGCTTTGTACTTTAATCTATGTGTCTCTCTTGTGGCACTCATGTGGATGCCACATAGATGCCACCTCCCCAAGGCCTCTCTCAAACCTATAAATAAAGCCCTTGTCTCAAGCATTTTTCATCTCCCTTATTTGCATTGTTATCATGTTAGTTTAGAGTTAGATATTTCTAATTGTTTTAGTGATTTGCATATTTTATACCAACCTTTGGTAGATGTTAGATTTCTTGCATTTATGCTTGCATCTTTCATGATAGATCTTTGCTACTAGTTTGGTTCTTTGCATTTCCATTTCACATCCTAGAGTCCTTTGAGGTTGGCTTACTCATAGCTATTTCTTGAAGGTATTCTTCACTCATTTAGTCTAGATTCACTTATTTTATATTGTATTTTCATTACATTGGATTCAATAGTTGTGTTTGGGAGAGCACATTTACATCTCTCACACTTGAGCATACCAACAAGGCCTCTTATGGGCGCCCTTGTTGAGCTGCTTTGAGGTTGCATGAAGACTTTAATTTGTGATTGTATCAGTTATTAAACTCAAGCTTGTTTTAGTTGTATTTCAACTTGTTTCTAATCTTTCATATGCACATATTATACCTAACATTTTCTTATTTATGCGTGCTCCTGACAGGTTAGGTTTTCTTGTATACATTTTGGCACACCCAGTGGGACTCACATCCCTTTATCCACCTTTAGATTTCATTAAAAACTATTTAACTCACTACAAAAATATGTGCACTATTGTCTCTACTAGGATACAGTGTCATCTGCGAAGATGTTTTATCGTCTACACAGATCCACATCCTTGCAGATCGACATCTCCATACATTACTATCTTCACCTATTAGTTAAAAAATGGTTTAATCCTACAAGCAAGTGATGCTTTGTCATCTCCATTACCATTTTCGCATCTCCAAATCCTAGTTTTTGGTCTCTAATTATTACCATCCTGTCATTTGCATAGTGGGAAGTAGGAAACTATCTATTTAATTAAGCTGTCATCTATGCTATTAACCTAGTTCTATCATCTCTGATACATAAACTATTGTCTACACTTATAACCCTATCATCTATGCCAATCAATATCTCTCATATCCACTCAGAACTCTATCGTCTCTAAAGTTTTGTGTCTGTGATTATGTTGTGTCAAATTTGACTATAAAAGTGCCAGTGCAAAATAAACTCTATATCCTTGTGTTCTGTCATTTGCGGTTCTGGTGTCTGCATAGTTCTATCATCTACACCTAGTGTCTTTCATCTCTAGTTTTTGATAAATTGAATCATATTTTTTAATGCTTAACTCATTGTTCAATTGATTGATGGGGATTTCTAATCTGGTTTTCATTGCAGGAGACAAACTTTGGGATATCTTTAGTGATTCTAATCACTTGAAAATTTGTAGTGATTTTAATCACTTAAAGGTTTATAGCGATTTTAATCACTTGGGGGAATTTGTAGTGATTTTAATCACTTGTAGGATTTATATGGTGAATGAACTTGTATGAGCTAATCATTTTTCCTTGGAATGCATGTTACAACTAATATCAAAAGCCAAATACACCTTGAATGCATTATGGTAAAACATTACACACTCTTGAATGATCCAAAGAAATTTACACACATTTCATTGGAATGAATGATGCTCAAACAAACTCTTGAATGCCTTACTGAATGAACAAATTTTTCATTAGAATGCATATGTAGAGTAATCAAACCCAATCTTGAGTGCCTTAAGGAAATTAACATGATTTCATTGGTATGAATGTTTAGATAGCAAATACACTCTTGAATGCCTAAGGTCAAAGAAGATTGCTATGAAATATTTGGATTTGGGGCTTAAAATGAATTCACTCAATCATGAATGACTTAAAGGAATTCGTTTATCATTTTTCTTATGATGAAGACAATCGATTTACTTTATGTTGATGAATCCTTGCTTTTATTATGTTGACAATGCTATCAAGTTGGAAAGAATAATGTATGTTTAAACACAAGTGTCTTCAAGGTAGATAGAAAATCTAACCTTCATTGGGAAAGAACAAGTGTCTTTAAGCATTGAGGCCACTTACATATTCTCTCCTCTCATGCCTTCAAGTGGTCTTGAGTGCACAAGAAATAAGTGGTCTTTTAAATATTTTTTAAGAGGCCTCCTTGGATTTCATCACCCCTTAGGATGACCTCAACTCCTGCATTATGGCAGAGTATAAGAATCTGGGGCTAAATCGAAAGACACCTCTCTTGGAAGCAAAATTTTGTCACTCTTGGCTAAGCCCAAAAGAACTTTATACCTTTGGGAAGTGAAGGTGGAGATTTGGGTTACTGTCTCTTCTCAGCTGTGTGGCACTATAAACTTTGAAATTGGTCTGCCTTCCCTAGAGTAAACCCATGTTGCCAACTACAAACATAGCCGAAACATCTAGCAAGGGCAAAGAACCTATGGTGAGAACTAGTTCCATACCTACATCAAGTGTTTCAACACAACCTACATTCCAATTAAGTGTAGAATATATTCAACAAATCATTAATTCTATGCCCAACACTACTACACATGCTAGTATTCCATAGTCAACCTTGATAGGTCTAACTATAGGATGCTTAAACATTGGGAAAGTATCTACACAGTAGATGGAAATTCCAACACAATTGATATAATCTTGTTATTTACAGATGCCAATAAATATGATGAAAACATCTGTGCCAATTTCCATGACTGCATATCAATACATTGGCCGAAGTTTAGCACTGCCACTTCCACCACCTCATAATACATTTGCAACTCCATACAACTTGGGAGGTGGGGTCATCAATTCCCAAAAAATGCAAATGCAACCAAACCAATATATAGCCCAGTAGTTGCATGAACTCTGAAATTTGGTCCATACCATGAGTAACAAAGGGCTAAAGGATTTCTCTTCCGAGGAAATTTGTCCCTTTCCATTTGAGAGATCCATTAACATCATACCGTTTCCACCAAACATTGAGATTCTAAAATTCAACAAATACACTAGAGAAACATGTCTTGTCCAACATCTCAAGGAATTTTTAGTCTTATGTCAAGAAGTAACCTATAGTGAGGATTATCTTAAGAGGCTCTTCACATGAAGTCTTGGAGGCCCTGCACTTGAGTGGCTAATGAACTTACCCAAGGGTTCCATAACTTCCTTCAATGATTTGATAGGAAAATTTGTAGCACAATACTCTTACAACATTGAACATCATCCCTCTTTGAACAATTTGTGCAACAGAAAATAGCAAAATGGTGAAACATTTTCCAACTTTCTACAACGATGGAGACATCTTGCTAATTGCATGCCATATAAAATTGAAGATTCCCACCTTGTGGATATATTTATCAAGAATTTGGTACTAGAGATGTCTTTCCAAATGAATATGGCTAGTCCATAAGACTTTGCCACATTAGTCAAGAAAGGCAAGAACATTGAAAATGGACTCTTAGACAAGGGTTCCATTAAACATTATAGTTCTTCATCCTCAAACAATGACATGAGCAACAATAGCAGACCCAAGTTTTGGTCCGAAACAAAAGGTGTTACTCATGATGGTATCACTAATGTCAAAAGTGTACAAAACCTCCAAGGTGCAAACAAAAACAACAACAACTATCGTAATTGATATAACAACAATTCAAACCATGACAACCAAAATCAAAACAACAATCAAAACAACCAATAATCTCGTAATCAAACACAATTTTTTCCTCTCCACAATAACAATTACAACTATGACTACGATTGAAATAGGAAGTTTACCAACTTTTGTGAACCGTTGGATTCCATATTCCAAAAACTAGTGGATCATAATTTGATGGTATTCCCAAACACTCAACCCTTTGATGAAAATCAACCGAAATTGAAATGGTATAGGGAACATGAATATTGTAAATACCATCACATCAAAGGACATGATACAAAGAAGTGTATGAAACTCAAAGTCTTCATCCAAAATCTTGTTGATGATGGAAAAATTGAGGTTGAAGGAGGACCACCCTCTAAAAATGCTAAACTGAAGATATTTCAAAAGCCATTCCCCAACCACAACAATGACAATAACAATAATACAAATAATGTAAACCAAGCTTCCACATCAAACACACTCCACTATGACTATTCTACTAACCACATATCATGATTTGACTCTTGTGTGGTAAAATATAAACAAATAATATATGTGGTTTTGATTCTAGGTGTGGCCACATTGAAGAAGTGTACACTCATTTTGAACAACCTTGTCCTACAAGTAGGCAATTTTAATGTGGCCACTCAGTGAGGAAGAGTTACTTTGCAAGCTACCACTCTCAACCCCACTAATCCATCAATTCTACATTCACCTACTACACCATCTACTTCATAAAGACCTACTTCATGCTGTGATGTATCATCCCAATTAGGGAAGACTCCTACACAAATATCCATTTTAGAGCTTCTCACCACCTTACCCATCCACAAAAAGATTTTGGAGACTGCTCTTTTAGAGTCTCGTGTGCTTGAAAATATTAATGCATCCCAATCACCATTATGATTGGAAATCTCGCTACCCAGCAACACCTTGTCTTCATAGATAAAGATTTCCAAGGTCTTAATCAACACCACAATTTGTCGCTCCATGTTGAAGTCCTTATACAATGACATAAAATAAAATGAGTCCTTATAGACAATGGATCTAGTTTGAACCTTTGTACATTGAAGATGATCCATTTCTTGGGGCTTCTAGAAGACCTCCTAGATATCCATAAAAGGATCACAATCAAAGAATATGATGAAGGAGAAAGAGAATCAAAAGGAGTTATCATGCTACCACTAAAGGTTGGGCATCTATAATGAATATTCAATGTCATGTCCTAGATTTGCACTTTCCATACAACATATTGCTTGGTTGACCTTGGATATATACACTCAAAGTGGTACCATCTCCATATCATCAATGTTTGAAATTTCCCCACCAAGGAAGGGAGGTTACAATTCTAGGTGATCCTTTACCTTTTTCTTTTTGTAAGAGATTGGAGGGTGCCCCAACCAATCATTTTCCAATTAGTGAGTTTGCTAAAGGTATACCTAGATCTCTCATAATAACAAAATCACCTTCTATAATAGTACTAGAGTTAGCCAATATTGATTCCAGTTCTCATAAAGGAAAAGAGAAGGTTGAAGATATTAAGGTCAATACTATAGTGAAGAAGGTTACTTTTGCTAACCAAGGAATGAGAGTGTATAAGTTTGAAAATGCCTTGTGTGTGGGATAACTACCACTCTCCCCCCGATCCTTTGGAAAACCTTCTAAAATACCACCTTCTACAAATAAGGATACTATGCATGTTGATAAGACAACATTTGAACATTGGGGTTCACTTAGTGATGAACACATGGAGGCTAATATCTTAGATTGGCTATATTTTGATGAATAAAATTATCCTATGGAATTCCCTAAAGATAAGTATGTCAAGGCTCCTCCCATCATTGAAAATATGGGATATCATGGTACCAACCTTGGACCTAAAGAAGATGGAATCAGACAACCCCTTGAGGTTAATAGCTATCCTAAAGGATGTGGTTTGGGCTCCATTAAACCCAAGGTGTCCTTTACTGGCAACTATTGTATGGTTGAACCTAATTCTGAGACTGAAGAGGAGGAATTCTTCAAAGTACCCTTCCAATACATTGAGGATGACCTAGATAATTATGTACATGCCATTACCATAGCCGACCCTTTATCCACCAATTTACCCTCACCAACCCTGAAATGATAGATTGGGACTTTCAAGATACACCACCAAATCTTGATATCTATAACTCTAACAAAGTAGTGATGGCACTCTTTGGCTTAAGAGTCTCCAACATTATGAACATGAGATCCAATACAATGAGGAAGCCTACTTTGGTAGCTAACTAAACTCTCTTAGTACCAAAAGTGAAAAAGAAAAGAAAAATAGAAAAATAGAAGAAACATCCTTTAGTGAAAACTCTTTTGGAGCACTTTTGGATGAAGAAAAAGACAAAATAAAGTACACATCTTTTGGTGAAATCCTCCTAGAGATGCCAGAAGAGGGAGAGATTAACTTGTCATTCATATCTTTAACACCAAAAAAGTCATCTATATTGAATGAAGACACAATTTTGGTTAACTTGGGTATGGTAGATAATCCACAAATCACCTACAATGCAACTACCTTAAGTCCCAAAGAACAAAAAGTGATGACTAAGTTTCTACAAAAAGGAAAAATCAATTTTGCATGGACACACAAAGACATGCCTGGTTTATACATAGATTTGGTTGTGCATCACTTAGTACTAGATCCAAAGATTAAACCTGTGAAACAAAAGTTGTGCAAGATGCATCCTAAGGTAGCGCTTTTGGTCAAAGCAGAATTACAAAAAATGCTAGAGGTGAAATTCATCTGACCTATTGGTTATCCAGAATGGGTTTCCAACAATGTTCCTGTAGGGAAAGCATTTGTGAGTATCCACATTTGTTTAGATTTTTGAGATTTAAATCTTGCATATCCTAAGGATGATTTTCCACTTCCTAACATAGACATCATAGTCGATTTGACTATCGGACATGAAATGTTGTCTTTAATGGATGGTTTCTTTGGCTACGATAAAATCATAATTATAGAAGAAGACCAACATAAAATGACATTTACTATCCCATAAGGAACCTGTTGTTATCAAGTCATGCCTTTTGGCTTGAAAAATGCCGGTACCACCTATCAATGCGCAATGACTACAATCTTCCATGATCTTCTACATGTCATAATGGACGACTATGTTGATGACTTTCTAGGAAAATCTAAGACATGTGATTCCCACATTGATGTGCTTACCACCATTTTTGAAAGGTTGGAGAAATATAAAGTGCACCTAAATCTAAAGAAGAGTGTTTTTGGGGTCAAATTAGGCAAGTTGTTAAGATACATAGTGTCAAGAAGAGGCATTGAGGTAGATCCTACCAAAGTGAAAGCCATCATAGAAATGCCTCCACCTACTACATTGAAACAACTCCACACTTTTTAGGGAAGGTTACAGTCCATCAGATGGTTTGTGTCCCAATAACAAATAAGGTTCATTCACTTCAACATTTTCTTTGAAAAGACACTAAATTTCAATGGGATTGCCTATGTCAGAAAGCATTTGAGGAAGTTAAAGTATACTTGGCTAATCCACTAGTTCTAGTCGCTCCCATTGTAGGACAACCATTGACCCTATACATTTTTGCCACTTTAGGTTCCTTAGGTGCTCTTTTGGCACAACTAGATGAAAAAGGTAATGAGCAAGCCATATACTATCTCAGTCACACATTAGTTGGCTATGAGTTGAACTACATTGCTATTGAACGAGCTTGTTTGGTGGTAGTCTTTTGCACACAGAAACTATGCCGTGCCATTATATGCTTAGTCACACTACACATCTCATTACCAAGATAGATCCATTCAAATATTTGCTATCAAAAGCTTCCCTCACTAGTTGAGCTGCAAAATGGTCTTGATTTTAAGTGAATTTGGCATTGTCTATAAGGACCACAAGGCTATTAAGGGGTAATTAATTGCAAACTAGCTTGCTGAAGCTCCTCTTTAAGGAGACAATCCCACTATAGCATATTTTTGAGATGACACACTATTACCCCTAGTATACAATGGAAGCTATTTTTTGATGGTTCCTTCACACAAAAGGGATTAGGGGTAGGAATTTTGTTTGTTACACCATAAGGAGACCTCATTTCTAAGTCTTATAAAATTTCATTCACTTGCACAAACAACATATCTGAGTATGAAAGATTGGTAACAGGGCTCCATCAAGCTATCAGATGGAATATTAAGAGCCTTCTTGTCTTTGAAGACTCTCAATTGGTCATTAAACAAGTCACAGATGAATACCAAACAAAAGATGAAAAATTTGTTGCCATATCATGGATGGTTGAAGATCTTAAACAAAACTTCACTGAGATAGTCTTTTAGCAGATACTAAGGGCTAATAACAAAGTAGTAGATGCCATGGCCACCATTGCCTCCATGATCACCATGCTTGAGTATACTCCTAAGTGTGAGTTTCTTGTTGAGAATCTTTTTCTTCCTACTTATGAGAAACCAAAATCAGAGCTAGTGTGTGAGATTGTTGGTCCTAAGTCTCCATGGTACTCTAACATTTTTTCCTACCTCCATCACAAAATGATCCCCATAACCCATTCCACGAATCAAAGCAAAAGCTTCATCCCTTACACTGCCCGATATACTATCCCAGGTGACACACTTTTATGAAAACACTTTGATAAAACCCTCCTCTTATGTCTCAATTCAGATGAATCCCAAACAACATTAGAAGAGTTTCACCAAGGAATTTGTGGTGCCCATTCTAGTGGCCTAACGTTAGCAAAAAAGCTCCTCAGAATGGATTACTGTTGGCCTACTATGGAAGTGGATGCATATCATTTTGTGAAAAGATGTGTTCCTTATCAGCAACATGATGATTTGATACATGCCTTGGCCCAAGACCTTTAACCCACCTTCACACCATGGCCCTTTTCCCATTGGGGATTCGATCTTGTTGGTCAAAGATATCCAAGTTCTGCAAATGGCCACAAGTATATTATTGCTACTAGTAAATATTTCACAAAGTGGGTCAAGGCTATCCCATTAAACTACACTACTATAAAATAGGTTTTGAAGTTCATCTTGAACTACATTATATATCATTTTGATATAGCTCAAGACATCACGACTGATAGTGGAACTCCTTTCAAAAATTAGAAAGTTGTCACATTGTGTAGGAAATTTGGAATCACCTAGCATTTTTCCATAAAATACTTCCTCCAAGGCAATGGCCAAGCTGAAGCAACCAATAAAACCATTTTGAAAATCCTAAAGAAAATTGTTGATGTAGTTGGTCGTGACTGGAACCTCCAAATCGCTCCTACCCTTTGGGCCTACTACACCTCCATCTGTACCCCCACAGAAGCCACTCCATTTTCCCTTGTTTATGGTTCTGAAACTATCTTTCCCATCAAAATTGAGCTCCCTTCCCTTAGAATCTCTCTCAAGAATTTGATGTCTAAAGAAGAATACCAAGTTGCTCGCTTGCAAGAGCTACAACTCCTTAACGAGAGATGCCTCAATGCCCTCAACCATCTCTACATGAATCAAAATCACCTTCAACTTCAATTTCACAAAAAAGTCTAACCTTAGGAATTTGAGGTGGGTGGCTTAGTTTTATAGCATAACATGAGGAACCTATAGAACTGTGAAAAGAAAGAAAAATATGAACCTAATTAGCTTGGTCTGTTTATTAGTACAGCCAAATATGGTTCTAGGACATATCCAATTGCCACTTTAGATGGAGATACACTCCTGAGCCTATAAATACCCATCATCTTAAGAAGTTCTATGCTTGAGTCCTGCAGTATTTGTACAATGTTGTCATAGTTCCACAAAAATACAAAAAAATCAAAAAATTAGAAAACTCTAAAAACATTTGTAAAATTTTCCTGAAGAAATGACTAAAAAGTAGAAAAAAAGTTCTTGAAAAAAGTATTTTGGTCCATTGTCTATAAAGCTCATTTCACTTCACCACATTCCATCATTTCATCCCACCTTTCTTCAGAAGTCTTATCTAACTTGCACTTTTCATGCATCCAATAAAAGACATCTTGTCTACGAGGCATCGCATCACCCCAATTTTCCAAAAGACCTCTAGTCTATGAGGCATTTTCCCATCGAGTGTTTTCCTAATCCCATTACACTGAGCTTTTTCCCATAATAGTGACCACAACAGAGCCTACACAAAATCACCATTGAGACTTAACGATTCAAGAAAATTAATTTTTTATGGTGGTATACCAAATAAATGGATGGCTAGAACTTTGACCTTTTTTGAATTGTCTGGTGCTCTTCTAGGTAGGAAATTGGTAGGGGAGAATATTGCAGGAGGAACTGATGTAGGCAGGATAGAAGGGTGAGTTTGGGGAAATTTTCCATGTTTTGATGGGACAAAAGGGAAACTTGAGGAAAATCTGGCCTTTTTTGAAAAATCTACAGATGTTGGTTCCACTAGTTGTGGGGTCTAAGACCTTTCTTTGGATTCTTCTGCAAATCACGTGACAGGCCAAGTATTCGAGAAAGAGAAAAATCTTTTGGATAGTGTGGAGGCTATTATTGAAAGGAATGCACATGACTCATAGAAAGGAGTCAATGATCAAAAGACTTGGTCATCCCTGTTTGGTAGGAAACCAAGTGAAAAATCATCCTTCCCTTCGGTAACATCGAATGCTTGCTAGGAGAAAGGTGAGTTTCAAATTTTTATTTCGGATCCTATTGTTGATTTCTTTGTTTCCTCTATGGAGTTTACTCTTGTGGGAAAATTTATGGGGCTAGACCAGAAATGGAAACATTAAAAAAAATGGTTAAAGGGAATGGGTTATTCGTGGTCAAGTTGATATTTCCCCTATGTTGAATGGGTTTTTTTCTTTTGTATTTAACTACAAAGAAGATATGAGTATGGTTCTTTGTGGAGGTCCATGGGCATTTGGCAAAATTACTCTCACTATTAAAAAATGGGAGCCAACTATGGATTTATTTGATACCTTCTTCTTAACTACTCTGATCTGGGTAAGACTTCCTAGCCTTCCCTTAGAGTTTTTGCATGAAGATATGTTTAGAGGAATTGTTGGATCCTTTGGGGATCTTATTGCAATGGATCAAGAAAAGGCTTCAAAAACTAAACTTTAGAGCACCAGGTTATATGTGAAAGTGGCAAACTTGAATCACCTCCCTGAAAAAGTGGAACTCATTTCAAAATTGGGGAAAAGAATGCAAGAAGTCATTTATGAAGATCTCCCAAATACATGTTTTTCCTGTAAAAAGTAGGGACATTGGGTGAAAACTTGTCCTAACAAAGGAAAGAACACCTTTAAGACTAAAAAGGAAGATAAAAAGAAAGAAGCCAAAGTCCAAAAGAAAGTGCGGAAACCTAAAGTTATTCATGCTAAAGATGTGAAGGATAACTTGAACTCAGATTCTCTGGGATCTAGTAAAATGGAAAAATCGGCTTTGAAGGAAAACTTGAGCAGTGAAAATTAGGAGATCGGGGAAATACTAATTTCTACCTCACTTGAGTAAAATATAGAAATCTTGATGGATATAATGAAGCAAATAGTTATCTATCAAGAAATTGAGATTGATTGGAAAGATCTAGTAGAGATGGAGGAATTAGAGGAGGGTGAAATTCTATTGGATAGTTGCAAACCAATGGTGCAAGAAGAAGACCATAATCTTCATGTGATTGAAAATCACATTGCTTCCCCTAGATGCCTTGAGATAGATTTATGCAAATAAATTATTCTCTTTAAGAATGATGATGATTTTGAGGAGAAGAAAGAGGAAGGTAAGGACTTGAAACAAAAATTGAACCAAAGGAAAAAGCTAGAAAAGAAGAATAACTTAGTTCCTAAAAGAATGGAGACTTGTAGTAGTAAATTGGAACAACAATCCAAGGTGAAACCAAATGTTGGAACTCCAGAGAAAATTGGTAGGAAATCTACAAGGAAATCTAGAGAAATGAAAAGTATGCAAAATATTGTTGGTGGACAACAAGCAACAATTCTAGATTTTACCCCCAAAAAAAATATGAAAATTATTCCTTGGAATATAATGGGGTTTGAATAGTAGTCATAAGCTTGATGTTGCTAGGAATTTTGTAAGAGAGCGTAAACCAGATTTTTTGTTGCTTCAAGAAACCAAAATGAAAAAGGAGAAAGCTGAAAAAATTAAGTCTTTTAAAGATTACTATATAAAAGCAAGTAGTTCAGAAGGAGCATCAGGAGGTACTTTGATGCTATGGAAGAAATCCTTTTACTCAGGTACTGTCTTAAATTCTAGTAAACATTTTATGGTGGTCAAATTTACTAGCATTGACGAGAAAAATATTTGGTATATTGTTAATATGTATGCTCCAAATTTAAAGAATTCCAAGAAAAATGTTTGGGAGACTCTTTCTCATATAAAAAGTAAAGATTACTTTGGGAGATGGATTTTTTTGGGAGACTTTAATGTTCCTATCTATGACCATGAAAAGAAGGGACATAACGCGAGTCAACTAGATGGTAGATTGGATCTTATGGAGTTCATCAATAAAGAAGGTTTAATGGATCTAGATCTTCATGGAATTGGGTTTACTTGGAGTAATAAGAGGATTGGTAATGATTGTATTCAAGCCCAATTGGATAGAGCCCTTATTTCCTCTGATTGGTCTAAAGAGTTTTCTTGTAAATTGGAGGCTTTCTAGAAGTTTGGGTCTAATCATTTCCCTTTGATATTTATTGCGGAAAAGATCAATTTCAAAAAATAGTTTCCTTTTAGGTTTGAAAAAATGTGGATGCAACATCCATAGTTTGAGAGTAAACTGGTTGAATGGTGGAATATAGATGTTAAAGGTATTGCTCTTTTCAGAGTGGCTACAAAATTAAGAAATGTTAAAAAGGAGGTTAAAATATGGAATAAAAGATGTTTTGGTAATATTTTTGAGAATAAAGCTACTTTAAAGGAGGATCTCCAAAGTGTTCAAAGCAAGACTTAGAAGGAAGACTATTCTTCGAACCTTGTTAGAGAAGAGAACGAAAAACTAGTTGAGCTTCATGACATTGTCACTAAGGAGGAAATCTATTAGAGACAAATATCTAGATCAATTTGGCTAAATGAAGGAGATAAGAATACTAAGTTTTTTCATCTTTCCACCTTGAAGCATAGAGCTAAAACTCATATTGCATATCTTAAAAAGGGTGATCTAAAGATAACTGAGGAAAAGAATATTTCAAAAGAGATGGTCTCTTTTTTCTCTTTGATAAAGATAACTGATCCTAATATTCATGTAGGTAACCAAGAAGAACTCTTAAAAGTGATTCCTTCTTTAATTACTAAAGAACAAAACAAGTTGTTAGGATCCATTTGTAAGGAAGAAGAAATTTTTTAAGTTGTTAGCTCATTAGGAGGGGATAAGTCTCCAGCACCAAATGGTTTTCCTATGTTCTTTTTTCAGAGGGCATGGTATTTGGTTGGAAGAGATGTATGTGATGCCATAAAGGATTTCTTTGGGGCTAAGAGAATGCTTAAGGAGATCAATTCTACCTTCTTGTGTCTTATTCCTAAAAAGATTGGGGTTGATTCTCCATACCAATTCAGACCTATTAGTCTTTGTAATTCCTTTTATAAGATTATTTCAAAGGTTCTCACTTCTAGGTTTCTATTGGTGCTTCCTTCTCTTATTGCTGATCAACAAAATATTTTTGTCCCAGGAAGGAAAATTCTTAATTCTATTATAACTACTCATGAGATTATTCATTCCTTATCTTTCTCTACCAAAAAAGGATTCATCATGAAAGTTGATATTGCCAAAGCCTATGATAGAGTAGAATGGGGTTTTCTTGTTAAGATTTTGCAGGCTTTTTGGTCTAACCATAAGATTGTTAGAGTCATATCTCAGCTAATCTCCACTTCTTCTATTGTTGTCTTGGTGAATGGTTGCTCTTATGAATTTTTCAGCCCCTCCAGAGGATTAAGACAAGGTGATCCTTTATCCCCTATCATTATTAGTTTGGTTGATTGCTTGGGAAGATACATTGAGAAATCAGTTTCACTAGGGGATATTAAAGGTTTGCAACCTTCTTCTCAACCTCTTACTTTTTCTCATGGTCAATTTGTTGATGATACTTTATTTATGGTAAAATTTGATGTCAAGCAAGCTAGAAACCTTAAGAAAGCCCTTAATTTTTAATCCTCTACTTCAGGTCAATTGATTAATTAGAATAAGAGTTCCTTGTTTTTTATTAACACCCCTATTCCAAGATGGAACAAGATTGTTGAAATTCTAGGGTGTTCAATAGGATCTTTTCCTTGTATTTATTTGGGTCTCCCTTTAGGATCTAAAGTTCCAGACTCTTTCTAGGAAGATCTCATAAAGAAGTTTAACAAGAAATTGGCAGGTTGGAAGGGCAATATTTTGAGTCAAGTGGGTAAAATAACTCTCCTTAAAGCTTGTCTTCAAAGTATTCCTACTTATGCTTTGAGTCTTTTTAGAATTCCAACAAAATTTGCAGATACTATTAATAAAATCCAAAGAAATTTTCTACAGCCTAGAACTAAGGAAAGAAAGAGAATGGCTTTGATAGCCTGGGATCAAATTTGTCAACCTATTCGAGAAGGAGGCTTGGGAATCAGATCAATGTGAAGTATTAATAGAGCCCTTTTGGCTAAATAGGGATGGAGAGTATATCATGATGATAAGAAATGGAGTACAACATGGAAACATAAATATCTCTTTTATGGTCATTATTTACCTAATTCTTTATCTTCTCTTGATGTTCTCTCCCCTTTTGCTATTTGGGGGGTTGTTTAGGAAACTAATAATACCCTTAGTAAAGGTTGCTCTTGGAAAATTGGAAATGGGTTAAAATTTAGATTTTGGGATGATACTTGGATAAAGGATCACCCCCTGATTGAGGACTTTGAGGATAGAAATCAAATTGATAGATGTAAACATTTGTTTCAGACTCTTGTGGAACACTATTGGCATAATAATAACTAGGTCAACCTTGTTGATATAAACTGAGTTTTTCACAATATCCAAATTTTGTTGAATGTCTTTTCCTTGTATCCCCTTCAGGAGGATAAGATGATATGGAGTACTAATCCCAATGGAAATTTAAAAGTTTCCTCTGTTTTCAACTTGAAAGAGAAAGGTAATCAACCTTTTTGGACAAAAGCATGGATTAAGGGTTGTATACTTAAAATAAATATCTTTTATTGGATCTTGCTTCAAAATAAAATCTTTGGACAATTTGCAAAAGAGAGGCATTAGTGTGGTTAATAGGTGCAGTCTTTGTAAACAAGGTTTTGAAGACAGAGATCACTTGTTTTTGAATTGCACTTACATTCAAGAAGTTTGGAGCTCTCTTCTTAACTATTGGAATATTTCTTGGGTCCATCAAAACAATGTTGATCTATGTTTTAAAAGTTGGATTCGTCCCTCTAAGGATATTGATGTTTTTTTCCTATGGAAAGTTACCCTCCCCCATCTTTGGTGGGGCATTTGGAAAGAAAGAAATAATAGAATCTTTTGAAATAAAGAAATGCTAGATTGGGTGCTTGGACAATACATTGTCGAGGAAATAAAGGAAAATTTTAAGGCTTAGGAGAACAGTAATAAAGATTTTCAAATTAACAACCCAATGCTTTCTACTAATTCAAATATGAAGAAAGAAGACTCTAGACTAAAGACTGGATGGAAGGCTCCACCTACGAGATGGCTTAAAGGGAACTTTGATGGTGCTGCCAAGGGAAATCTAGGTAAAGTGGGTTGTGGTGGAGTCTTAAGAGATCATATAGGAAATACAATAGACACTATATCCATACCTATTGGAATATCTAATAGCCATAAAGTAGAGGCCACTATAGCTCTATATACTACGAGGATTGTTGTGGAAACTAGTTTCCAAAATCTCTGGCTGGAAGGAGATCCCTTAAAAATTGTTAATATGCTAAACGGTAAAAGTTTGGTCACGTGGTCAATTGAAGATTGTGTAAAGTAAATTAAATCATTAATGAATAATTTTGAGAAATTTTTTATTTCCCATTCTTACCATGAAGGTAATGCAGTGGCCAATTGGATCACCAACAAAGCAGTCCAATGTGAATGCAAGATGACATGGCATTATGATTTAAGTAGGGATATGGATTTGAAATCTCTCATTTATTATGATAGAGTTCACATGATGGAGGGAAAGATTTTCCAAGATTAGAAATATAATGAAATTTGGAGGTGCAGATACGGATGTTAGAATTATTTTCCTGAGAATGTAGATTAATTTGACTTCTATCCTAGCGTCACACGTATTTGTTTTTATGAGTTCCTTAGCTATTATTATGAATACCATGGTTCTATCTTTTTCTTTATTCCTCTTTCTACACTCAAATTTGGTTTTCCTTAGCATAACAAAGTCTTCTAAAATGGGCAAAGAACCACGTAAATAGGAGTCTAACAACTACAAGTCTTGGAAAGCCAAAAATTATGTATGGAAAATTTTGTAGAAGGTGAAGGTCACCAATTATCTGGAGCATCTTCATGGATGTAAACCTCATCTCACTATGGCTTTCTTCAAAAACTGGGTGGAGGATAGGGTTTCTCTGCATGGAGTGATGGTGCATTTGATGGAAGAATTTATTGTAGAGGTGATGGGATTATCAAAGGTTGGCATAAAATTTATTAAGGAAAAAAGTATTTCAAATGTAGCATTTAAGAAGTTCCCAAAAATAGATGAGGAGGAAAAGAACCTAGAGAAGAATGGTGATTTTTATGAACTAGGCCAAATCAAGGTCATCTGGCAAGATTGCTTTCATGCATTCGTGAGTACTTTATCCTAGATGGGAGAGCTAAATGTGTTCATAAATTTCATTTTGTTTTTTTGAACCACTTTAGGTATAAAGATAGAATCTCATTTCCTTTTTATTTGAGATTTTATTTACTCCATAGTCTCTAAGCTCGTAGAAAAAAAGAATCCTACCCAATTCTTCATGAAAGGTTAATTTTACTGATTGAGAATTATTATAAGAACAAGGCCATTGTGTCCTCCCCTCCTTCTGAGAAAAAGAAGGGATCTATGAGTGAAACCTACTCTGGGAAGAGTAAAGATGCAGAAGGGGTTTTTGGGAAAAGACAGAATCTAAAGCATGAAACCCCTTAGAAAAATGTGGAAGAGATTACTGAGTTTGATAACTTAGAAAATAATGAGGAAAAAAATGTGGATGAGGATGAAAACATGGATGTGGGAGATTTCAGCTCTAATTTGGAAGGTTACTCAGGTGGTAAGGGTGAATTTGGTAAAGAGGAAATGGATGAAGGCAATGACAAAAACACTGGGTTAGATAATATGGGTGAAGAGGATACTAATCAAAGTGAACATTCCTTGGGAGAGAGGTATGAAGAAGAAGAAAAAATAGAGAAGGGAAAAGAGGAACTCTTGAAAAAGGATGGTGAAAATGTGAAGGAAGACATAAGGAAAGAGAAAAAAGAGTCTAGAGGTAAGGAAGATATGGGAGAGGATAAGGATGATTATGCTAGTAGAGATTCAAGGATTTCTTTCCTACATACTGCTAAGCTAAAGGAGGACTCCTCCCTTCAAATTGACTCCTGGGTGTATAACAAATTAATGAACTTGAAAAGGAAAGTTGCCACAATCGAGCAGAACTAAGAAATTGATCATGCTAAGACCACCCAGATGGAAAGCCTAATTGGTAATATACCAGATAAACTAAAAGAATATGAAAACAACCTCTGGTTATTGATCAAAGAAAGAAAAAATAAGATGGAGCAAGTTACTTCCAGCATTTGTGCTGCTACTGCTAGCTTAGGGAAGAGAACTAATCAAGAAATCATATCTTCAAGTGCTCCAAGTAAACAAACCAAACAAAGCTCCAAGAAAAAAGCTACTGAGGGCATAGTGGGATCTATAGTTAACACCATCCAAAATACTACAAAGGTTGGAAAAGAGGTGGTCCAAATGATCAAAGAACTACAATAGTAGTTCTTCTGTGTTTCTAGTTTCTAGTCTTTGTTTTGGAAGCTGTCCTAGTTTCTAGTCGATTGTCTAGGTATTTTATTTGGTTTTGTTGTTATAAAAACTAGGTTCCAGATCCTTGTAAAACTTGGTCTCATATTATGGTTTTATTTTGTGGTTTCAGGTCCCTGTAAAACCTAATTTTGAGTCTTTTAAAAATTGCAAGTTTTAGGTCCTTGTAAAACCTAGTGGAACTTAATGGTTTATCTTTTTTTTCCCTATTAAGGGTTTTGGGTTCCCTTTGAAACCTATTTTTACCTTAATCTAAAAAAATTCAAGAAAATTTTTCTTTTCATATCCCTTGCCAACAAACATTTGCAAAAAACATCAAACAAATAATTCATAGGATGAATCCTTCCTACACAACACTACAACCTTCACTCTTGAGACCTAATGTTCTTGGCAGGAACTATGGACTGAATGACTACTTGGTTGTGCGATCTCTTTTGGTTGATTATATTTCATGTGTTAGGAGTAGCCTTTTATGGTGTGCCTTGATCTTCCATATTTTGGTATCACCTGGATGGCTCCAACTGACTAGATGTATCATTTGTGATATGATCTATTTTTTATGCTTTAGTACATGTATGTTATTTTTAAGCTATGGTTATGCATTGCTCACTAGGGGAAATAGGTTAGCACATGTTCCACCAAAGATCCCTAAAAAGACATTGGATGTGGCTAGACCTCTCTAAGGCATATATGACATTTTTTCTATCATGACTATTCAAACTACATCTATCATCCTAAAGTATCTATTTTGTTGAGAGCCTAGTTCATACAAAGGAACTTTATCATTTATGCTTCAATATCATATGGTGCATAAGTCCTTTTACAAAATAAAACTAGGGTGTGCTCTCCCATATAAACACAACTGAATCCCTAAGTATCATGTAGTTAGGATTCATGTAGTATATGATTTTATTACACCCTGCTTGAGAGAAAGGTTATGTTTATTTCCCCCTCCTATGCTAAGCTAATTGATTCCTGTGAGTGAAAATTTTGACACATGTCCATTCATTAGGTTCATTCATATTGTAGTTGCATATTTCATATTTACACTTAAGTTTGCATCATTTAACTTTGCATTCATGATTACTATCCTTTTCTGTTACTGACATTTTCATTTAGGGTACATTCATTGTCATATTAACACATTCATTGCATTAGGCATTTCATTCATTATTAGATCTCATTATTCATTTCATTAATCTATTAAATACATACATTATAGCCATTACATTTAGTGATATATATGTCAGGATACATCTCAAAAAGCATATAGTAAATCCATACATATAAAATAACAAAATGCATACATCTCATATATCACCATAGGACCTGCATCATCCACACATTAGTCATCATATATGCATCATAGGAAACATAACATCACACACACCCTGCATCAAAATGTCAGTAACAACATCATAGACATCACATGCATAAGAGACAATCATCCATATACATATAGGCCTATCGAATTATGTCATATATATATATATATATATATATATATATATATATATATATATATATATATATATATATATATATATATATATATATATATATATATATATATATATATATATATATATCCAAAAAATAAGTTCCTGTATATAATTCATATACAAAAAGAATCATGTAGTATACCGTGCATAATGCATCATCAAAAAACTCAATGCATCTACATCATTGTGTCAAAACTATTCATTTAGAAATCATGGAGTTGGCTATGAGGGCCTAGCCCCTCCTATACCCCCTCCTCATGAAGGTCTGCCCTGTCCAACTGATGCCTCTAATCTCTAACAGCCACCTATGATCCATGAGCTAGATGCATCTCAAAAATTTGGTTGGTGCTGATCTACCAGCACGATATCATGATATAAAGACCTATAGTATGTTACCTCTTGGATGGTACATGCCTCATGTTGGCATGTTGTCACAACATCCTACATCATAGCCATCATTGCCCCAGGCTATACCATCTTTCAGGAAATATCATGCAGACTGTGATACTCGTCCACCTACCTCTATTGTATCTCTCTCTCTACTCATAGGGTGGCCACCTCCTATCACAAAGTATCTGTCTTAGCCAGTTCATCCATCTCTGCCTACATGCCATAGTCAGTAAACTCTCCTACATCTATCCTAGCTTGCAGTGTTGCCAAGGCCTCTTGGGCACTATTTGCCCTCACTCTCTCTGCCCATACCTCATCCTGCAGTGTTGTTAAGGCCTCTTGGGTACTATCTTCCCTAGCTCACTCTACCTTTACCTCCCCTTGTAGATAGGACACCTCCATTTGGAGGTTGTCCTACTCAACCCTCATTGTATCTGCATCATTTGGCAAAGGCGGTCCTTGTGCTACCTCTACTAATGGCCCCTATGGTGCTTGTACCTATGGCCCCTATAGTTCTATCCTCTGAAAGAATCTACACCCTCGAGGACCTTGCTATGCCCTCTACCTTGGTGGTGGCACCACCATTGCCTATCCCACATCCCCTACTCCATCCCCCTCACCCTATGCCTATTCTACTAGTAGTGGTGCTCCCAGTACTGTGAGTCACATTGGCTAATGGTCCATCCACCACTGTGTGTATGCAAGTTTCATCCATGTGTCTCTTGATCCTATCCATGCACCCAAGGCACTAGCTACATCACTCGCCATGACATCCTATCCAATCTCAGAGTGGTCCCATAACCCCATAATCTCCCATACTCTTAGATACCATTGGATATAAAAATTTGTCTGGCACAACATCCTGAATATGTTTGAACTATTGTTGCACCCTAGAGGGCATATATATCATGACAATGTGCATGGTCTAACCAATTAGCCAACACTCTATTTGCATGTAGGAGAGGTAGAGCTGATCCACGCTGTCATTCTCTCCCCCTACTGGTAGTATAGCACCCCATCACTCACCACCATGTATGGTGTCTAGTTGAACATAATGATCTCATCTAGACATCTCCAAAATCTAACTAACTCGATCAAGGTGTACTAGATCAATGACTTATATCGATATGCATAAGCTCCCCAGGTTGTTAGGTCTCTGGCCTCATGATAGGGTGTGCCATGCCTATGTGCTCCCATGACCACACCATCAATAATGCCAATCCTAGATGTATAGTTCACTGTATCCTATAGGAATACATGTGTAGATCATTGTACAACTTGATTGAAATAGTCTGACTCCAACAAAAAACTATGTCATCATCCAATAATAGAGTGCTCAACACTTGTGTCCATCCATTCGGGAACCCATGCCCAACATGGTCTAGTACCATCCTTCATATGAGTGAAGCTAGATAAAGAGAAAGTCATGAAAACCTCTACTCTAATGCCTCTTTCCATCCCAACCATGATCTTTAGATCGGTAACCTCTATTGTCAATGCCTGAAGCACTCTTGTAGCTAGGGATCTGCACCCTCTAGTACATACTATGGATATCTACCATGGATCAACACTTGTAGAATCTACCACACGTCCAATAGAGTGACTGTCACCTCTCCAGTAGGTAGATGGAAGCTCAAAGTTAGTGTGTGCCACCACTTTATCAATGCTGACAGTTACACTAAGAGCACCCTCAAATCTAGCCACTCATGGACATGCTCCAAATTGCATAATCTCACCTAACCCCACTCTACCTTGGTCAATGTCTCCCCTAACACCATTGTTGCTAGATATTTCTCCCATGACTAAAATGTCACCATCACTATCTATAGTACATACATGTAATGGTTAGTATATCATCTAGTTTCTTGTGCCTTTTGCTTATCTAAGCATGGGGCATCCTACCTTTGTTCACCCCTGATCATCCCTATTACCTAATTTGTTTGATTTTTCCCAATTAGTGAAGATGCCAATTCATAGAGACATCAATAGGCACAAATGCTGATCCATGTAGACATGGATCGAGAGAGACAATAAACTGTGGAAATGTTGATCTGGCATCTTTGGCAGCTACATAGACACTGGTTTCCCAAAAATGGTTGCCTAGACTATCATCTTTAGAGATGAAGACACAAAGATTGTCGTCTCCAACCCATCTCTACTTCCCATTTTCCCCTCTTTTGTATTTGCGAAGACAGAAAGATGCATCATGTCATCTCTATAGAGCCCTAAATCCTAGTTTGTCATCTATACAGAGGATAGAGCAAAGAACTGTCGTCTTTGCCTTGACCCAATTTTCCCTTCATTTAATGAGAAATAAATGTGAAAATGAAATGCATAATCAAAATTTTCAAAAGTAGGGTTGGTCAGCTTACTGGTGGACCCATCTCGACTGACCTTTGGTGCTCTCAACCGTGCTCTCCAAGCTATAATCTCTTGATCGGATCTATCTTTCACTTCAATTCTCTGCTCTCTAGGTGTACAAATGACCCTTCCTTGAGCCTCTAGGAGGCTTATATAGGTGTTCTAAGGTCCCTTTTTGAGCCTATACCCTTCCCCTGACCATGTCGACCCCCAAGTCATGCAAAATGTTCATCTATACCCTTTTCCTTTCCATTTCTTTTCTTTTAAAGACCTTTTCATGAAAATTGCCCTTTTTTTTTTTTGCGCTATTCTCACGAGGTGGCACCCTCCTCCCCCGTCATTGCTATGACACAACTCCTAGGATTTCTATCCTCTTTAGGGAAACCTATATTTTCTTTTCTTTGATATAATGTCATTATGACATCACATCAAAGAGGGGCAAAATGTAGATGCTTAAAATCGTCTCAAACGCTATATTAATTTATTTAATATTTCCTGTGACATTATAATTAGGTATTTATTAATTAATTATATTTTTCATATTCTTCTACTTATTTAATTAAATAGGTCTATTTTCTAATTTATTTAAATTTAATTTAAATACTTCCCCTCTAATGTATTAAATTCATTTAATACATAGTGCTCCATAAATACCCTTTTAAATAAATTATAATTTATTCAATCCCCTCTACTTTATTAAATTCTTTAATCCTATGATTAAATCAAATCTTATTTAACTTAATCCTTATCCCATCCTAAAACCTAGTCTACACCCATCACTCTCATCCTTCTAAACCTACCCACTACTTAATCCCAATTTATTATCCTAAACTTCTTTAAATGACCTTTTTAGCTCCTAAGTGTTTGCTCAGACATGTGTGAGAAACTCATGATCCAATAAAAATTTCACTTCATTTACACCTCTTACACCTTTGTCCCCCACTCCTTCCCCCAAGGTTGCTCACTCGTGTGTGAGCAAATGTTGAGCCTCTCAATCATAAAGGCTAGTTTTAACTTTTGCATGGCTTTGTCCTTTAATCCGTGTGTCTCCCTTGTGGCACCTATGTGGATGTCACATATATTCCACCTCCCCAAGGCCTCTCTCAAACCTATAAATAGAGCCCTTTTCTTAAGCATTTTTCATCTCCCTCATTTGTATTGTTATCATGCTAGTTTAGAGTTAGAGCTTTCTAGTTATTTTAGTGATTTGCATATTTTCTACTAACCTTTGGTAGATGTTAGATTTCTTGCATTTATGCTTGTATCTTTCATGATAGATTTTTGTTACTACTTTGGTCCTTTGTATTTCTATTTCACATCCTAGAGTCCTTTGAGGTTGGCTCAATCATTTAGTCTAGATTCACTTATTTCATATTTCATTTTCATTACATTGGGATTCAATAGTTGTGTTTGGGAGAGCACATTCACATCCCTCACACTTGAGCACACCAACAAGGCCTCTTATGAGTTCCCTTGTTGAGTTTCTTTGAGATTGTATGAGGACTTTTAATTTGTGGTTGCAAAAGTTGTTAAACTCAAGTTTGTTTTAGTTTTATTTCAACTTGTTTCTAATCTTTCATATGCACATGTTACAACTAACATTTTATTGTTTATGCATGCTCCCAACAAGTTAGGTTTTCTTGTATACAATAGGTTTGTATCTTATATTAATTCAATTGGAAATTCCTCTAATGCACATGCAATAGTTAATGTACTAGCTCTGGTAGGTCCTGAATGTATTCTTGACCATGCCATTGTAGAAAAATTAAACAAGTACAAGTCTCACAACATGATGGTAGAAGCGGAGATACATAGAATGATAGAGGATGCTTCAAAGCTCATAAATATAGTAAAGGAAGTATATGGGAAAGCCATTGCATAGGTGCAAGAAATGTCTAAAGAGGTAGAAAGTACCAAGGAGCGAAAAGTTTCCTAGAAAAGAGTAGCTGATGAATTGCAAGAAATGTTAAAGCTAGACATGAACACTTTATTCTTGAAAAGGTTATTGCTGATCTAAGTGAGAACAAGGCACATATGTAGAGTAAAATAATTAGCTAGAAAGTGATAAATATTAGTAAACGGATCACTGAATTTGAAAGACTAATAACTTCATGTGAACAGGTGAAAGTGAAAGATGTGGATAAAGTAGTCTCTATTATTACAAGTGGGACAACATTGAAGGGTCTTCAACAGATTGATTGTCAGTTTCTTCTAGATTCCTCAGTGTCAAAATTTATTCAGAAATAGAGAATTGAGTGTCAGATGTTAAGACTATGACGAAGCTTAGTCTAGTCTAAGTCACTCTAGAGGATTGCAACATTTCAACGTATCAAAAAAAGTTAGAAGAGATCCAGGATAAATACTTCACATCCAAACTCAGGATGAAAACTGTGATCATCCCAAATTATGATTCAATGGTGATAATCCTTGATGCTTACAAGGCCTTCAAGGATAAGTAAATCATGTCTAGATAGCTAGAGTTCATAGCTAGAAGACTATTGATTAGATGTATATACATTCTTGGTAATTCTATATTAAGTTATGCTTTTAGAGTTTTCCTTGTATAGGCTAATTTTTGTAAGGTTAAATAACCTCTCCAAAGTCATGTATTTGGGGAGTAATTATTAACCACATAGGAGTAGTTCTTAACCTCAATGTCTATATAAGGAATAATTTTGGCTTTGTAAAGGGACATTTTGGGAATTCATGAATAAGGGAACACTGATGTTAGAGTATTGGTGATAAGACAATTTTTGGAAAGTGTGTACAGATGTTGTCTTTGCAATCAAAGTTTTTGTTTATGTTCTTGGTGCAAGGAAATAAAGGAATGTGCATTTTTTGGTTATTTTTTCATACTTCCAAATGGTTAAAGTGTTTATTCTTTGTGATGATTATTTTAATGGTATGATGTAAATACTCATGAATTATTCAATTAGCATTGTGTTAATGATAGCTTTCAAGTTTAGTTTTTGGTTGCTTTCATTAATCCCTTCACATCAATTTGTGGAAGCTTTGAAGTCATGTAGTGCATTCATCAACAATAGTTTCCTTTCTATCTTCTAAGTTGAATTCATCTTTATTCTAAAAATCAAAATCACTTCTTGCGAGGGAACTACCCCTCAAAACACAGAGGAAGGTCATATACCAAAGGCCTATCCAATTGTTCGAGAAGTTGATTTTCCGCACACATTTCCATTGGGCGAAATCATACTTTTCATAGTGACAAATATGTTTACCAACAAGCTGCCATATATGTAATTCCTACAATTCAATATTTTGTAAAGGATTTGTCTTTCGATTCTTTTGTGAAAACAAATCATTTGTAATTGGGATACATTTAGTATTTATTTATCAATTACAATTTACATAATAATAGAAGAAGATTCATTTAGAGTCTTTCAATAATTAGTTTTTTTAATTAAGTAATAAAGAAATATGTGTTATTTAAAACAGTTAGAGGTTGAGTAGTTTTGGAAATTATCAAATAGAAAGTTGATAAAGCATAATAAAAATCTATTTATAAAATTAGAAAGTATGAATTTAAAAATAATAATTTAGGATGCAAAAAGTAAACAAAAGTAACTAAAATAATAATAAATCTCCAATATTTTAAATCTCCACTAATTTTCAATGGAAAATCTCATAAAATTAATATGACTAATAACATAAAATTGATATCAATTTCTATTTTATTTATAACTTATTCAATCTATGGCTACATCATTTAAATTAAAGCTTGATTTGTTTTCTAGCCAATTGATCTTTAATGGCTACTTTGTTCAAATTTAGTTTGATTTATTCTATAAAGGATTTTAAATATGAAAATCTTATATAAGGGAGACTTTATTTAGATAGACAATTTTTTAATTAATAAAATAATATTATTTAAATTTCCAAATTATAAATTGTAAAAAATATATATAATTTTATTTCTAAATATTTTCACACAAGATCGTCTAGAATGTATGTTTGAGTAGGCAAAAAAAAAAATTCAGTGTTAAGTATAACATGACTTAAATTGTACATTTCATGATTTGTGTTTATATGGATATTTAATTATTTTTAAATAATTGAATTACAAATTGATGAAGGTTGTGGGATTGTTGTATTTCCCATGTTCACACCAGCCACATTTGCATTCTGCTTTGACTGATCACCCTACTTCTTCTAGCATTCACTAGCATAATACCCATACTTATGACAGCAGTAGCATTCAACATTGTTCTTATTAGAGTTGTAATTCTTCTTACCTCCTCTAGAGTTTTTTTGAGAGGTGTTTGCTCTCTCTTGGTTGCTTGCTCATCTTGAGCTTTTTGCACTAGCATTCCTTTGACCATTCCTTCCATGACCTCTACTTCTTGAGTCTCTACTAGAGCCATTTCTTCCTCTCTCCCTACCTCTTGAATACTCTTGAGCCTTGAAAGACTATTCTTGAGAAATTCTTGCTGATTGGTTAATCTTGTGCTCATGGGTTTGAAGAGTTCCCATCAACTCATACATGGTCAATGCGTTGAGTTCCTTTGCTTCCTCAATGGTCATAAAAAGGTTGTCATATTTTTGAGGTAAACTCCTTAATATCTTTACCACAATCCTTTGCTCTTCATAATCTTCTCCATTTGATTTGAGTTGATTTCTCAAAGTGGAGATTCGTGAGCTAAACTTTGCAATAGATTTATTGTCCTTAATCTTATAAAAGTTCTCAAACTCCTTTTTTATCATTTGTATCTTTACTACTTTGACCTTATCTGTCCCTTTGAAGTTCATCTCAAGGATGTCCCATGCTTCCTTTGAATAATTTGCTACTACAACCTTGGGAAAGACTGTCTCTATCATAGCTACCTCAATCAAACTTAATGCCTTCACATCCTTTCTCCTTGACTTTTTTATCTGAGTCTTATGTGGGCTTGTGAGGGTAGCATACACTACTAGTTGAACTATAATATCATTGAATCCATTGATTACAAACTCCCACAAATCATTAGCTACCATTATGGTTTTCATCTTCTTTGCCCATGTATCATAATTTTTTCCATTAAAGGATGGTGGTTGTTGCCATATCTTTCTTGCATCTCCTACCATGTCAAGTATATCCAAAAAATATATGGTAACTCACTATGGATGTAAGGCCTCAAAGCTCTGATAACATGTGAAAAATAAATTACAACCTTAAAAAATTTCTCAGCAACCAAGGGTGTTGATTGACAATTTTTCTCAGCACGAGAGGATGTCAAGTGACAGGAAGATGGTGCTAAGTTACTTGGCACATGAAGGAGTTGAGTGAGCTTGGCAACAAAGAAGAAACTTAGCACAAGAGGGTGTCAAGTGAACTCAACAGTATAGATGTTGAGTGAGCTCAGTTAACAAAGGGAGGTGGAGCTTAGTAGGCTCAACACATAACCAATACAATGACCAAGTGGGCTCGATTAGGAGTCAACCTAGCATTCTAACAATAGACTTTCTGTGTGAACTTTTTCCACATTAAAATACAGAGAAGGTAACAATGAAGCTTTAAATATGAACTTCTCAAATAGTGAGCATGCAATAGTGAATAGAAAGGAGAAAATAAAGATCAATAAGTATGCTTGCTTGCTTGCTTTCTTGCTTTCTATTCAACTAGGTTAAAACTATTACAAAATTTGGGAGCATTTGGCTTCAACCAAAAAAACACTAAAACTTCAAACTAATAAAACTTTAAACTTAAACTTACAGCTCTAATGGCTGACTACAATGAAGCCTAGAGAAATCATTGCTTCTCAAGAAAAAATAATACAAACTGACAAAGAACAAGGAGATCAAGACCCATGTTGTTGCAATCTATGTCTTCTTTCTAAAACTTCCTTCTATTCTCTGACCTCTAATCTAATCCATCTCTACTCTATGCTCTACGCTTTTCCTCTACTCTAACTCTCTAGTCTCTCTATCTTATCAAATGAGTTAGATTCATTCCTTTTGTTTTCCAACAAAATGTTTTCCCTCTCATTTTGAATTCAAACCTACCTACCAAGTTAATGAGGGTCAGAAAAGTAGGTGGGTGTTTGGCTCTAGGGGAAACTGACCAACCACATTAAATTTTTGACAGAGCTGACACCAACAAAGTGTTAGTTTACAAATAGAACATGAACATGTAATGGTCATAATTATATGTAGAAAGAGTAATGTCATGTCAGTAGAGGTGGATGTACACACCAATGGAGAAAAGACCAAAATAGATATGTAAAATGAATTATTAACCAATGGGCTTTTCCTATGAGGTTGCTTGTAATAGGGAATTATCTCACGTCAATAAATAACTACTACAAAATGGTTTTTGGATAGAAGAAAATGGTTTTCAGTTTTTAATTATTTGATTTTTTTTCCCCTTACGAATCATTACATACACCAAAAAAGTGAGATGCAAAAATTACTGGCATCAATTTTCTGACCTGTTATAGATAAAGGCGATAGATTTGAAAGATCTTGGCACATGTTATTTTTATTTAGTTATATCTAGGATCAATGGCATGGATTTTTCTAGCTAGTTGAACTACAACTTACAAAAAAAAATTCCTATTCCACCCCTTATAGTGTAGAAGACATGTCTATCCTCCTTTCATTTCCTTTAATCAAATTTTAGGGATTTCCCATTGTTGGTCAGGTGATTTTAAATACATGACAATGAAATTGAAAGTGAGTATGTTGAAAATGAATTTCTAAACTTCATATTCATCAAGAAGATAAATTTCCATTATGAGTAGAGATTTTTTTATATCATCATTTTCTCTTCTATGGATTGCCTAAGAGACAACTAGAAGAATTTGCAAGAATCAACAACATTTGAGTGGATACCTCACATTGGCTCCCCTTTTAATTTTTCTCCTTTTATAGATGCAATATTTATTATTGATGCAAATCTCTCAAGAAAGGGTCGACGATGACAAAGAGGAAGAGAAAGAGGAGGAGAATGGTAGGGTTTCTCTTCATCTTTATCTTGGCTTAGTCCTTGTTTTGGGTCCATTTGGAGGATCCTACATAGCCATTTCATCACTTATATACATATTTGTAGGCTCTTCCTATAAATATCATGGGATTCCTCCTCTGCACCCAACGTATTCTCCATAGTAGTGTGCACTCCCATGCCTCCAACCAAGATAAAGGTGAGCAACATACATGTGAATCATAGCTAGTACATGAACTATTTGGGCCTAAGTGTGACAAATCTCACCCTACAAATAGTGTTATAGAATTTGTACATGAAATCCATTAGATGAAATCATGAATCTTTTTATTTCCTTTGAAGAATTTTCATTTGATGAATATTTTAATTTGCTTTGAATAAAATGTATAGCTTCATTCTTTGTCTGATGTTTTTTAAAATATTGATCTCATTTGTCAACATTTTGTTTAGCATAACCACACCATCTTCTAAAACTTCAATACTTAATCACCTCAAGGTAAGAATTTTATCCTTTAATGCTTTGGTAGTGGCTACCTTTCTTGAAAATAATGAAAATTCAACCTCATATGGTGAAAGGCCATTCCCAAAGATAAAATCCTTGGAGCCTTAAATATAATAGTCCTTGAATTAGTGGAATCTTGTGTGATCATAAAGGGTGTGATCATGAAGGGTGTCATGAACTCTAAGGAAGTTGCAACCAGGTAAAGTTGTTGTGTCCTCGTTATTCTCCTAATGAGAATAGGGGTTGTATTATGTGCCTCCAAAATTAAAAAAAGTCAAATTGATGCATTACATAACGACTTTGAATACATTTAATGCAACTATTTTTTACTCATTGGTTTTAAACTTAACCAAAAAAATAGCTTTATCAATCTTAACATACCATCATTGTGAGATAGATGCTAAAAGGAACTCAAAAGTTATAGGAGTTTAATTAGTGGGAAGACCTTTTATTTTCAAACTAAACTTAATAATTATTTCTTAAACATCTTTCATCCGACCCATTACTACTTGTAGAGACTCAAGCTATACACACATAACCAAAAACATATTAACATCCATGTAGCTACATATATTAGTCTGGCCATAGTGAAATAGAGATTGAAAGAAATATAAAGGATTGATCATTACCTCACTTCCTGCAATACAATATTGTGGAGACCTAAAATATAATCAATCGTTCATATTCATTTCTTTCTGGACCTACAAGCCAACATGTATTTTAGTTTCAATGTCTTAGGCTATAACCCATTAGTGTTGAATGTTACTATTGAATTGAATTATTTAAATGAACATAGTATGTATATTACACAACTCTCAACCAAAATGAATCTTGTGAATATTCAATTCAAGTTAAAAAGGATAACAAAAAAATAATTTTCCCATACTATCCTTCCATTAATTGATGTCAATAGCTTTTAATGGGTCTTTTGAAATGAGAGAAGATTTAAGACACAAGTATTGTTCAGTGGTAAAACTAATCTTCAGAGTATCAAATTCAAAGAGGAAGAGTGTTTTTTTTAGTAAGAAATTTGATACTAGACAATACATTTGTAAGACTATAATAAAATCCATGAGAGAAGAATAGCGTGATTTTTTTTTTGGCATATATTTTAGCATAAATGTTCTTAGATGTAGAAAAAATCCCACCAATTTTAGCATCCATAGTTTTCTAATCTCGAAGAATGGCAGTTGCATCGCCAAATATGAAGTTTACAGGGCCATACATATTACACTCACTATAGATTGGTAGACAGAAGGAGCTTATAAGGTGTTATGGAACAATTAGGAGATATGAATAATCTTATTTAGTGCCATGTCAGAAGGTGAATGAATTAGCGTCACATTTGTGGAAGACTTTGAATTATGACGATTTGCATTTTTGACACGATCAAACTTGATTCACCTACCTAAAATCTAGACACAATTATTTGAATATGTCATTCTACTCTACCAAATAGCTTATATGCCTAATCTGTGTACAAGAATCTATTCACAGATTAAATATTTAGGCCAAGACATTTCTTTTTTTGAATGCAAAGAGCCAAACCATGGAAATAGAGTGACTACCATTGAGACATTTTGCCACGTAGATCAATTATCAAATTTTCACTATTCTTAGCTCACTGGAAAATGATAAGTTAATGCTTTGCAAAATGGTACAGGGCACCCTGACAAAGTCATGGAAAAGGGGTCATTTGACTGGCTCTTGAAGAATGATCATAAATATTATAGGATCTAAAAGATCAAAACATGAATATATCAATGAAATTGGGCTTATGGTCCATTTTGTGAATTTGATGGAATGCCATGTAATAAGTCTAAATCTATAAAGGCATGAGTTGATGTAATAGGAGTTAGATAGTATAGGAGGCCTAGAAGGCTAAAGGACAAGTCTTAGATAATGGATTTAAAGTTGTGTCAAGATCCTACATGGAAAAAACTTTGAAGTCCTAAAAGTCTACAAAGTTATTTGAATAAGTTTTAAATATTTGAAAGGTAACGGTCAAATGTGTTTTAGAGAGAAATTACCAAATAAAGATTAGTTGCTTTGTTAGAGGATTCAACTACTTTGGATCAGTTAAGAGATTTATTTTAAGTATATGTATGCCTCAGAACGCATGGGGGTAGGGTGTGGAAGTTGGAGTTTTAGATTGTACAGACTGTGTCCATATTGGAAGTAATAACAGTTACTTTCTTGCAAATTGGAAGTCTTTTGATGTTGTATTTAAAGTTGTGTCAAGATCCTACATGGAAAAAACTTTGAAGTCCTAAAGTCTACAAAGTTATTTGAATAAGTTTTAAATATTTGAAAGGTAACGGTCAAATGTGTTTTAGAGAGAAATTACCAAATAAAGATTAGTTGCTTTGTTAGAGGATTCAACTACTTTGGATCAGTTAAGAGATTTATTTTAAGTATATGTATGCCTCAGAACGCATGGGGGTAGGGTGTGGAAGTTGGAGTTTTAGATTGTACAGACTGTGTCCATATTGGAAGTAATAACAGTTACTTTCTTGCAAATTGGAAGTCTTTTGATGTTGTATTAATCTATTGACTTGGAGATAGATGTGTAATGATTTTTTTAAATTCCATAAAATCTAGTTCCAAGTGATTTTTAATACTGATTCAGTCGCTAAGATTCACTGTCCTGTAGAAATCTCTAAATTTTGTTTTAGTGCCAGTCATGGATTCATGAGATCCATCCCCTTTCTGTATACATTGTTTCTTGGGGATGGATCCACACTTGTAATAAAATTTCCTAACAATGATTATGAAGGAATGAACCGCATTTGTAGGAGAATAAGAGAAGTTGGTCATGTTGGAGGGTGGAAAAGTGACTGGACAGTCACAGGAGGAAGGAATGCTTGTCTCAGTAAATTACAGTTCAGTGCAGGGGTCATTTCTCAGTAGTTAACTGCTGGATCTTGTTAAATTTTTGATATGTTGGAGAGATCCAAATTGCACCAAATATCAATAATTGGATTGAGAAATAAGGTCTGGTTCAAAAGTTATAGGCATCTGTATACAGGTCCATGTAGAGGACAGCAACAAGGCAGATTTTCTTGGATTTACTTCATGAATACGTTGGAGAGTTTTATGAAAGGATTTGGTGTCGTGTGGGGTATGTGGACAAGATTATAAAATGGTATTAGAATATTTAATGTGTTTGAATATTTGTTTGGGAAAATATTAAAAAACCCTCACTACTGTACCATGAGGACTGTGCAAGCAGGGACAGTTTAGTGCCAGGAGAAAGGTTGGCCACTAGAGTGAGTCTAGATGTTGGGGGGTGGATGGTTTGAGTGTATTGGAGTCCTTGAAGGGGTTAGGATCACCATCTGAAAAAAGGTTGATGGTTATTGTTGTAGAAACACATTGGTGGAAGTGTGTTTGACATGGAATGTGGAACATGATTGATAGGTTTGAAGAAGTGAAAGGGAATACAATGTGTGGAGTCTAGTGGAGTTAGGATGATGGATACTGACCACTGATAGGTCTATGGAATGGAATGGGTCCAAGAGTTATCTTAGAATGAAGATTGAAGAAGGCAATAAACCATGAAAGAAATGTAATCTACCACTAGCCTCTGCATCACAAAATCATGACTATTTAACAATGAGGAAAGCTAACCAAATGTCAGTTACTATAGTCATCATATCACAAACCTGAACAATAATTCCCAGCCAAGCCAATCCCACAATAAATTGTGTGGTTCCACAAATGAACAAATCTGTGAGATTGTGGATGATATTTACAATCCTATAATGTGGGAAAGAATCCAATGGCAATGACAAAACTATGGTATTTTATAGGAAAAAAAACTTTTTGTTCTAAGTAGATCTAACAACAGTTATGGAATTTGGCACAGTGATGGTAATTGATAATGTGCTGACAGAAAGGATGGATCCATCTCCAAAGGTTGTGGAATGAGGGCAGGGCATATATGTTTCCTTCTCCCTCGATGTCTCCAATTTTATATTGATCTTCATGGTTTTTCTCACCATTTCAGATTATGATACAATCACCAATAATTTTTCGGGGTTTGTATAGGTGAAGAGAGGCGTATTTGTGGTAGGAGGAAACTCTATTTTTTTCCAATTTTAGGATTTGCATTGAAGTCTACTTTAGTGGAAGTTGCCCAATCTTCTAATGATTTTATCTTACTTGGAAACCTTGTTGCATAGATTAACAACAGTGAAATTTGTTGTAGTGGGGTTTCATCATCTTTCAAATGATTTGGAAAGGGTATTTAAAAAAGATAGTATGATTGCTTCCATCGATGCCACTTATGTTGTTCATATGGTAGTGGAGGAGTACGCAACAAAATACTATAGGTCCTATTTAATTGGAAAGTAAGATCTTGAGCAGTAATATATAGATAATAATATGGATTAATAGAGAGATTAAAATAGGGAGAGAAGGAAGGAAATAGATTGATAGAGACACATTAGACATAGATAAGTACATATATATGAAGACAAAAATAGAGGAGATAGATGGAGGGAGTGTTAAAGAGATAGGGATGGATATTTATATGAAGAGAAATATAAAGATATATGACCATCTAAATGAATCAAATATATTAGGGATAGAGAGAGATGGAGAGATAACAAAATAGATATGCGTATATAGGGAGATATAGTGGGAGGAAAACAAAGATGTAGAGATTTAAAGGTATATGAAAGGGGATGGAAAGTGATGCATGAATAGAGAGGGAGATTTTTCTAGATATGGAGGAGAGAGAGGAAGATATGGATTGAGATCAATATAGAGAGAGACGTTGGGAGAAAAATGATAGAGAGAAATATAAAGGTAAATATAGAGAGAGATCTAGAGAGGGGGGCAGATAGAGAGAGAGAGAGAGAGAGAGAGAGAGAGAGAGAGATCTGGTCTTACATACATCTATGATGTACACATTGCACACTAAGGTGTGATTGATAGTTTTATCCAATATAAAAGATCTAGAGCTTGAGACAACTAGGTAAATTTCTCTTTAAACTCCAACACCACATATACTTCAATCGATTTTGATTGAGAAGCTTCTAAAAAGGGATAGTTTAACAAAATTATTGTCTTCTATGTTAAAATTTGATTTTACCCTACAGGCCTAGATATACATTATGATGGTTTGTATTTTTTTTAATCTGAGATATAATTAAACATATCTTTTAAATCCTACTTTTGAAATATTCTAAACTGTCAAAGTGAATTGAAGGAATTTATAAAAAATTTATCATTAATTTAATTTTTTTCCTATGAACATTGTTACATTTTTCTATTTTCTTTTCACTTTACATCTCTTTTAAAAGTTTCTATCTTGAAAGTATTTGTAATAAATTATTTACAATATTACATTGAAGGGTTGGAAAGGTTTTTTCTTTTAAATGTTTATTTATGTCACATTTAACTTACATTATATTATTTAATAAAGTTAAATCTATTTTCAAGTATTTTTATAATTAAAATTACCTACACAAATAATTTAATTTTTGACTATTTACTATTATTTGTAGTCAAAATTAATTTTGATTTCAATAAGATTTATATACATGTTATTTAATATATAAATGAGTAAACTCCTTAATGATTATGCTATTGTCTATACGACTTAGATTTATAAAAGGGCTAATTTGTATGTTGTTAAATTCAAATGCTTCCTTCAATTTTATATATCTTTTATTTTTCTTCCCCTAAAAAGACCTATCGGCATATCCCTTGCACCCATTTTGGGTGCAAGTGCTAGTTTAACAAGACTTCAAATGTATGAAGTAAGGCATCCAAATTAACATGCCCCCACCATATTATGTAAGGTGACACAAGTCACTAATTAAGAAAGGTAATATTGATGACAAAGACCTATAATAAGGTTTTGACAAAGGTATGAACACCCAAAGTTGAAGGAGAAAGCGAGAATACGTGGAAATATAAGGGAGTTTAATAGTTAAAAGAGGACACAACTATATTTGAGACTAGAGAAATAGTAAGGAATACCAAAGTATTAGAAACATTTTTATAAGAGCATCAATATCATTGTATAATACTTAGCTATCAAAGTTTACATAAAAGAAGAGCTATACAAAGGAAGGGCATAGGGATAAGAAACAAAACCATCACCGAACTTCATATTGGTACAAGAAAGGACGTGGATCAAAGATTGAGCAAAGTCATAAGGAGCTTAACCAAAACTTGTAGGCACTATCTATGGTACAACTTATAGGTACCTCTTTGGAGTGTATTTCATTTGTATATTAAAGACTTCAAACTATTTAACACTAGTCTAGGTGCATATTAGTTGCACTGTAGCCACTACCAAACTCATAGGGTATGTTAAACAGACCAAGGTTATAACATAGTGATTGGTGAATGCAAGCACATGGATCATCAAAACAATAGGTATTAGCACCTGGGAAACTGAGGTAAGATTCCATTTGCCACATGATTAAGACTTTAGTATATGTCTTATTCAATATTATAAGATATACTTATATACATGCAATATATAAGGGAGATTTAGATTTGAAATGGTTAATTAAAGAATAAGTTTTTTTTTTCTATTAGATATAGATAGATCAAAAAATAATTACATAGTTCTTCGAGTATCAAAAAGAGGCATAGCCTCAAACCAGAACCATTGTAGCAAAAGAACAGCTAAAAACCATCAAATACAACTAAGACCGAATAGCACAAGGCTAGTACAAGATATCCTAGTATAGATCTACCCAAGCAGTCCAACCGAGCGGGCCTTCCATCCAAACAATACTCTTCTAGTCTGGAATCTGGGACAACATAAAGATTTTCTCCTTTCTAGTGTTATGGTTCTTCTTAATAGCTTGGTTTAGCTTCCAACATGTGTGCTCAAATAATTGTATATTATCCATAGTCCTTTGCCACTAATAGCCATATTTAAGTTTGTGAACAAAGAAAGTAGCTTGCCCATCTTTAAGGAATATTCTTAATTTGTCCTTTTCAATTATCATGGTGGTTTGCACCTACAAGAAGATTTCAAAATGTGTGAGTTTTCAGAAAAAACTCAGTAAGAACCCTTGGATTACCTTGGTACTTTTCCTCATTCCAACATTTCCAAATCTGCCAAAGAATGTTAGAGGATAGCATATTCTAGAAAAAATTAGCATCCTTACTAAGCCCATTAATGTGACCAATAACAATATCAATGATGCTCAGACTAATGGGATAGTAAATACCAAATAAATTCCAAATTTCTTTAGTAAAAATGAAATCAAAAAAGATATGTCTACCTGTTTTAAGTAACCTACAGATATTACACAAATCAGCATGTTGAATATCTCTTCTAATAGGAAGTCTATCAATTAACAACAACCATTTAAAACATTGAATTTTTGGCTCAAAAGGAACTTTCTAGATAGAGTTCAGCAACTTATTCCAAACTTTTAATATCAAAAGAACAATACTAGATTTTATTAATATGGATAATTGTTGGAATATTCAAATATGGAAAGAATACTTATGAGAGGGGGGGGGGGGGGGGGTGGTGAATCAGAAGTATCACACTTTAGCCAATAAAACTTTTAACTGAAAGTAAATTGCATGCATGTAAATGCATCAAGTAAACATGAAACTAAACACATGCATCAACAACTCATAACACTGGAATTTGGTAACCCAGAAACCCTCCAGAATAAGAAGGTAAAACTAGAGTGGGGATGATACCCACAAGAATTAATGCAGCAATATTGTTCAACCACTTCTGATGGTCTGCCCTGTTAAAGGCTTTACACTGTATTAATAGTGACCTGGTTAGAGGATTTACAAACACTTAACATGAAGTGTCACCCTGTTAAAGGATTTAATCACCTAATTAAAGGATCTAAAAAATAGATGTTAAGCTAACCTATCACCATAGGATTTTCATTCTAATACAATTGCTAGAAAGTATCAGGTATAATAAACCTGATAGATTACAATCCTTGATTGCTGAATGCAGGCACCTTTTCTGCTTTCTCTGATCTTGATCCTTTGTGATCTGATTACCCTTGCTTCTGAAAATAGATTTCCTTGTGCACCCTTGTATGTCCACTCACATATATCTTTACAATGAAATTTCATCTTCCTTATAAAGACATTTGAGGATTTAGGGTTAGGTATGGATCTACGATCCATATTCAATCTTCATTTTCTGCTTATTATTTTCACTTCTTCTATTGGTTGCATGCCTTCATCATTTTTCTTATTGGCTGCATGTAGATTGCATAGGAAAAGTAAAAGATTCGATCTCATCATTAAATCCTTCGAGATTTACCTTATGTTGGCTGTAAAAACTGTTTGCATCATAGTTTGTGCAATTACAAACTCTTATACTGATCTACTGAGTTACTCGGCTCCTGAAGTATTGCTGATACTCGGCACATGTTGTTTCCTGGATAGCTCGACACCTAAACAAAACTATTTCACTTGGCACCTTATGTTACTCGGCACTTGTTAACACTCGGTATCTTGTGTTGCTCGACACTTGTTAACACTCGACATCTGATCTTTACTTGGTATCTGATCTTCACTCGGTATCTGATCTTCACTCGGTACATGAAGATCACTCGGCACCTGAAATCTTTCCTAACTCAGCATTTGTTGTGGCTCGGCATGCATGGTGTACTCGGCTCCAATGTGGAATGTGATTAAGTGTGTTGGCACTCAAGTGTCAAAAACCATTATGAGGCTAACAATGATAATAATATCCTCATTATGAGCAATAACCTTGTAAATATTCTTAGCTTTAAGCTTATCTAAGACAATTCCATCTAGCCATTTGCATTTAATGTATCTATAAGAGTCCACATGGCAACGAGATGGAATACCTTAGTAGCTTGAGAAATTAAATTATAAGTTTTCTTCTGAGACTAAGGTAAATTAAACTTGTTCTTGAGATCTTCCCAAGGAACAAGAAAGTCATGTTCAAAGATATTAGCAAATTGGGTAATACCAACTTTAGCCTGGGACTTGGAAGAACACCCCTGGTAGAGGGCTAGGGGTTTGTTATTCAGGCTTAGATTCCATCAGATGGATCTCTATCCATGAAGGTGACTATCATTATAAAATTCCTTATTGGTGATAAATTTTTGAACATGCTTCCAGGCTTGTCAGATGGATCTAAAAATGGGCAACCCTTAGACCACAACCGGGAACTTACCAACAATAAGGTCACATAAAGGGAGATTTTTCCAAGACCTAGCCTGCTTGGGAAAACCTCTCTCAATGTTGTGTCTAACAAGAACTTTCCAAGGACTATCACCCACCATGGATTGAAAGAGCTATACCTTGTAACCTGAGATCAATTAATCCTAGCCCTCCCAAGGTCTTATCAACATGACACCAGTTCCATTTAACCACATGAAATTTTCTTTTACCCTTGCCATCAGACCATAGAAACATCCTAATAGATTTTTGAATTTCAAAAATTTGATAATTACTGAACATCCAAGTAGAGGAGTAATAAATACTATAAGAATTTTTTTTTTTTTTGACAAACTTGAATTCTCTCAGAGAGAGATAAAGATCTATTGTGCCATTTGTTAAGCTTCTTCATAATCTTAGCCTTAACCCAGACCCACATGTCCTTAGGAGAGGGGTCAAGAGAGTAGGGAATACCAAGATACTTGACAACTTTATTAGGGCCTCCCCATTGATATTGATATTGAGAGAACCAATCAGGTGGTTGATCATCCCAACCCAGGCAAATAGACTTGGATTGAGAGATATGGGCACCAGATATAGTACAAAACAGATTCAACTTGATTTGAAGATGCCTAAAATTGTTTTCAAAGAGCTCAAAAAATAGTGTGGTATCATGAACAAAATGACTATTAATAAGCTCATCATTATTAGGAAGGTATAAACCTCTAACTTCTGAGGAAAGTGTGTTATCTCTAAGAATGTAGTATAAAGCTTTAGCAGAAATGACAAACAAAGTAGGAGCTAGGGGACAACCCTGTTCGATGGAGCAACAGAGTGAGAAATGATCAGAGAGAGAGCCATTGATCTCAATTTGATCACAAGCATCTTGAAGCAAAGTTTGAACAACATTACAGAAATAGGGAGGAAAGCCAAAAGATTGCAGCACCATAATGATAAATTTCCATTCAATTCTATCATAAGCTTTCTCAAAGTCCAAGAGGAGCAAAGTAGAGTTTTGATGAGAACACTTGAGCCAATCCATGGCCTCCCAAGCTATAATCAGATTCTCAAGGATGTCTCTACCTTTAATAAAACCAGTTTGAGAAATACTAATAAGCTTAGGGAGAATGTGAATCAATCTAATGGATAAGACTTTCACTAAAAATTTATAAGAAACATTGAGGAGAGTTATAGGTCTCCAATTTTTGATAAGAAATTTATCCCTTTCTTTGAGAAGGAGTTTAATAATGCCCTTGTTAATATTAGGAATGAGGGAGCCAGCACCAAGGGCCTCATTATACAGATCATACAAATCTTTACTGATCCAGTTAATGTTAACTTTATAAAATTTGATAGGAAGCCCATCAGGCCTAGGAGCCTTGTCATCTTTAAGAGCTCTAATAACATCTTTGATCTCATCAATAGAAATAGGTTCAGCGAGAGCAATAATATCATTAAACTCCAACTTAATAGGGATAAGAGATCTGCATTTAGATCTCAGAGTATCCACCTCTATAGAATCCTCAGATGAAAAAAGTTTATTATAATAATCAACAAAGGCCACCGCAATGCTAGAAGGATTAGAAACTTCCTGATTGTTAACCACAAGTTTATCAATAGACTCTTTGATCTGGTTATGCTTAAGAAGGTTAAAGAAAAAATTTGACCCACGATCCCCTTGCTTGAACCAATTAACCCTAGATCTAATTCTGGCTCTTGAATTTTGGTTTTTTGGTGCTTACTCAGGGCATCTTTGACTGCAAACACCTAATTTAGAAGAACAGGGTTGGAGGGATCAATGTGCACCTCATTCTCAACAGTTTGAAGAATATTTTGGAGACATTTTTCAGTGACTCTATAATCTTTAGCATCCTTCTGTCCTATAGTTTGAAGAATTTTTTTCCAAGCTAGTAGATTAGTATTCCACTTATCAACCATAGAAAACTCTTTGAGATTTAAAAAAATGATATTTCTAATGATTTGAATGGCACACAGAATGTCATCATTCTGAAGAAGCTTAGTATTTAACAAGAATTTGGAAGAGGTAGGCTTCTATCGGACAGGTGCAAAGTTAATATTAATATAGGAAAGGATAGGATGGTGATTAGATGAAGTGGTAGTGGTGTCCAAGACCACGTTGCCATTGTTGTCAGGGAGAAAAGAAAAGAAATCTTTGGTGGCATAAAAATGGTCTAATCTTGAGTAGATCCTAGAATACCCTTGCTAAAAAATTGCACCAGGTGTGCCATATACCAGAATGAGCATCCTTTTTGTTAGCAAGAGGATCAAACAAATTCTAAGTATTAATAAATTTAGACCAATGCAAATTCTCAAGGTCTTTCCATTTGAAAGGATTGCCCCCCATTTTATCAACTTGGGACTCAACCATGTTAAAATCCCCTCCAAAAAACCACGGAATATCAGGAAGCATGGATAACCAATTCCACAAGGAGATTCTATTATTAACATCATTAGGGGCATATATAGAGCAAAAACCAACAGGGTAATTATTAATGTTCATAATAAACTAGACAACCTTTTGGCAGGGAGAGACACCATTATCAGAAATGAGATTCCCCCAAATGGAATTAACAAGGACAATAATACCACCTTTACCCCTACCATGACTAGTACAAAATTTAATAGCATCTTTCCATATAAAATTAAGATTAGATTCAAGAATGAAACCAATAGCCTTAATCTCTTGCATCATAAACAAATCAATAGAGTGAAACGACTTTTAAAAATGCTTAACAAAAAATTTCCTATCTAGAGACTCAAGCCCCCTAACATTCCAAGATAAACAATTCATTGAGATAAGTTAAAAAAAATGTTTTGCATGCATCTTTAACAGATGCACTGGGGCAACTGGGGTTATCCCCAGATTTCTTATTCCCATTTTTATTTTTGGACTCGAGTGGTCTACCATGTCTTTTTAAGGTATTGATATCTATGTCAGTAGAGTCCATAACTATATAATTTTCCTATTGATTCAATTTTAAAGTAGGAATAATCTCAAAAATGTAATCATCATCAATTTCCTTAAAGACTTTTGGTAGAAAATTTGGAGGTTTCAAGTCTGATTTAACAATTTCAGTAGCAGGGATAGGGGTCTCAATAAAATTAAAGCCTTGGAAGGGAGCTACAGATTGAGGAGAGACGAGTTTGTCACTTAGGTTTCTAGGTTTAGGATTAGAGGAGGCATTCCCCTTCCTCTTCTTCCTATTGCTCACAACTATAAAAACATCATCAAGATCAAGTTCTAATGCCTTCTCTAAAGGATGATGAAGTGGAGGATCATTTTGGACACTATCAGGAACCTTCTTAGTAGAAAGACCAACTGGCGAAGGATCAATAGGTGGGTTAGGAGGGTGATTTAGGTTACTCGAGGGTTTAGAGGAAGATTTTTTGATAATAGGACAATCTCTTCTACGATGGCCCTCTTTCCTACAAAGGAAACACACATTTAAACCTCGTAAAACTTCAGTAGGGCACACAAAACTTTCATTAAGCACATTAATAGAGATTTCAGAGGGAATTTCTCTACCAAGAAGCAACAAGATGAGCACCCTAGAATCCATATGAGGAACAAGTCTAACAGTATCATCCATCTAAATAGTCTTGCCTAGGGTTTCTAGTAAATGTGGTAAAAAATGCCAAAGAAATGGCAAGATATTCTTAACAAGAATCCACCTGGTGGTGGATAAAGTTAAGACTTCTTCATGAATGGCCTCAGGGGTCCAAGATAGGGTGCAAAAGGAGGTTGAACCAACTATCCAATATTTTCTTATAAGAACTCCTTTTTGAGCATCCTAATTAGCAAAAAATACAACAAATAAACCTCTTTGGATTTTTCTACAAAAGGATATATGATACCCTAATTTAATATTTCAGTAATTATGAATCTAGTCATCTAAAAAATTTTGAGGAGGACATTTATCAATTTCAACAGCCACAAAGAAAATAATAGTATCTTTGAGTCTATTCTTTTCTTTAACTATTTTAGCAATCATCTCTAAATTAGGAATTAAAGAAAATGGCACTGAGGAAGTCAAAGGGCTCTTACTGTTGATGACAACCTCATTACAACTAGAATCATCATTAACAAACCTCTCATTTGCATCAATACTTGTAGCTGAATGACTAACCACCTCTGAGAAGGATTTAGCTTTGAGGAAAGCATTCAAAATGATAGGATTAGAAACCATAGGGTCGCCATTAAAGCTAGGTGCTAAGGACGAAGGTAGAGGAGGCGCCAAATTTTCCAATGGAGGATTTGTGGAGATCTGCAATATAAATGAGTTGAGGTTAGAAATACCACCTGTAGACATCTTGCGTATGGGGACATCCACCTATCCATCATTGCTGATCTCATTCCCCCTACCGAAGCCACCTTTGCTAGCCAGGAGAATCTAGAGAAAATCAAGCCAAAAAAGGACTAAATGAAAACTCTACTAAAATTCACAAAATTTGCTAAGTTTGCTACTCCCCTTAATGCCTATTTTTAAATTTTGATCAATTCTCATCTCTAAAGGATAAGTATATTTATTCTCCATGCTTTAATAATATAAATTGAAGGTTTAAAAAATTATAATGAAGTAAAACTAATTATATTATCTAAGATCATCATAGTTCAAGATAAGATAAGGTTAGTGGTGGAATGGGTTGGGTGACGCCATACAAAGGTACTAGGTAAGGCTTGTAGTGGAATGGGCATTGGGCTACATCATACAAAGGTACTAGGTAAGGTCTGCAGTGGAGTGAGCCTAGGGTACATCATACAAAGGCACTATCTTTGAGATGATGATCAGAGAGAAATGACAATTATAAGGGGGAACAGTGAGGTCCATGATTGGGTAACAAGGCACCTTGTTATAGTTTCTCCTCCCATACTCTGAAAATGATAAATTAATATTATTGGCAATATATTATATAATGAATTATACTTTTGATTGGTAAATCACTGCAAGATCAAATTTTTGTATATTCTCTAAATTGAGATTATAAATACCTTATCAGGGGATTAATATAAGGAAATCCTAAAAGGAGACACTACAGGTATATGAATATGTACTAATGATTTTGTGCTTGCAGTTTCACAATCAAATACAATAAGTAAACTTTTTAATTCCTTTCTCTAACCCAAAAATAATGGAAAATTATAGGGATCAATCAAGGAATTGCATAATGTGTGTATAATGTGTTTACATCATGTATACTTTTCATCTTAATCTATCTGCATCATGTATGCTTCATGTCTTCATGCACCACATGTCTATATCGTGAATACTTTGTGTCTTCATCTTTTTACATCGTGTATGCTTCATGTCTTCATCTGTCTACATCATGTATGCTTTGTGTTTTCATGCATTCATGTGACTAATTTGTGTCTGCTTCATGTTTTCATTCATTAAAGATGTATATCTCATAAATATTTTAGGCCTTTTGTATGCAAATATATTTTGTGTCTATGAAGGAGCTTGTGTATGAATGACCTTGCTTGATGACAAGAAAATTCGAGAGGGGAGGACTATGATATCCCCATTTTGACATCTAATTTAATAATAAATAAGTATTATATATAAATTTTGTAATATTAAAATAATTAATAATGTATATAAATTGAAAATATATATTATTATATATGATAAATATTATCATATAACTATACCTACATATATAATATATATTAGATATTTAAAATAATATACTATTGAATATAAATAATTAATGTATATACACATATATCAACTATTGACAATTACATCTTAATTATATATTAAAATTAAAATAGTATTATTAATTACAATGAAAATGATTCATATAATTAATATAATATATAATCATATATAATTAATATAATAATATATAATATAATTACCTTATTAATATAATTAATAATAATAATGAAAGGACATGACTCTTTGAAGTAGACACATATATATAATATCAATTAACAATGAAAAGGATATCAAATAGAATATTATCGAACTTATACGAATTGAAGGGTAAATAAATAATAGTCCTAAAACGTGACGTTAAATGGGGCCTCTTCCCCTTTGTCTTGTGTTTGTCTTTTTTTAGTATTGTTGGTGCCCTTGTTTGGGAGCTTCAGCTTGCCACTGAGAAAGATGCTTTGGGAATTTGTTTCAAGTTTTTGTGGTTTTCGTTGTTGAGAATTTTTGCTTCCTTGCCTCTTTCTAGGTTTGCCAACCTTCTCTTCTTCATTGAGTCCTCTTCCTTTGGGGGTTTATTTTCTTTAATCTGGCTATTGGGATCTTGGGGTTCTTCTAAATTTGGTGTGGGTATGTCCATTTTTCTCAAACTTTGTCTTGCCTCAAGCAACTTTTTGGTTTTTTTTTTGTGACTAAAGAAGGTGTTATTTCTTTATTGATGATGTTTGTTGTTTGGATAGGATGAGATCATCCCCCATTTGTGCTCTTCACACTTTTGCGCATAGTATGCCCCTTTTTTTGTTCTTTGGGGTTTGATCTATTGTGCCTTCTACTTTTCTCGAAGATGCTTCTAGTTTTGGGTTTTCCAGTCAAAGACTTTGGAGGACTTTATGGTATTTCTCTTTGAGGTAGGATTCTTGTGCCTTGCTAGATCTTCTCCTCCTCTCTATGTTTTTGGAGAATAATTTTTTTATGTGGGTATTTCTCTTTATCCCTTATATTCCTTACTCAAGGTTTCCTTGGCTAGGTATCTCTCTATGAGGATCTTATTGAGGGAGAGTACTTCTCTATGGAGGTGAGATCTCTCTTGGTTCCCTTGCGGAAAATTTCATATCATCTCTATTGTTCTCTTATTTTAGGTTTCCTATTGAGGTGAGAACTCCCTTCGAGGTGGAGGCACATACTTTCAAGGAGGATTCTTGTTTGTATGAAGAGGTTAGTTGTTGTAGGTTCCCTTCCTCACATAGTTATTAGGTGGAAAGTTTGTCTTTGGCTAGTTGTCTTTCTTTTTCTAGTGTCTTTGAAGTACCTTCCACCTATTTTTATTTTTTGGGTTGTTATGGTTTACTTCTTGTTTATCTCTATCTTTTTTGTTTAGCTTTGGAGGTCTTTCCTCTTCATTTCCCCTCCTTTCCTAGGTGCAAGGGGTTTTCTTTGGTGTCTAGTTTAGAGTTCCCACCTAAACCCCAATGTTATTCAAATTGCAATCTCTTAGTTACTTGATCTATGTCCTACTAATTGTGGCTCCAGTCAAAATCCTTTGGAATTCACCTCTAGTAAATTTTGTTCAGCCTACCTCTTAGGCTTGCTAGTTATTCTATGATATTGCTAGTTCTTTTAGTTGTATGGATTCGAGCCCTATCATGCTTTATCTAATCAAGTATGATTTTAAGAAACTAAAAAAATTAATAAAGAAAATTTGGAATGAATCAACATCTACTAATCAAGGATGATTTTAAGAAACTCCTTAAGAAAATGTGTGAAATCTTGGGGAATCCTATATATATATATATACAATTTGGAAGGGGACAAAAGAAATTATTTTTGAAGGAAAAAATTATTTGAATTGATGATTTTTTTGGTACTATAGGAAGATCTCATAAAATCAAAGTGATTAATTCATTAATTTGCAAAAAAAATATAATGTATGAGGTATTTTTTACCCTTTTAAAGATGGGTTTTTGTCTGTATGTATATGTGTATATGTATATATGTATGTGTGTACAATTTCCTATATATATAGGAAATTGTGTTGCATGTACATGGAGAAAGAATCAATTATGCTCGCAAGAAACCATTTTTTAGTATTTATTACTTGTCATGTGGCTGTATGCCAAATGAAAATTGAGTAGAGATATCACACTGTACAATGTTTTTGATTAGCACAATGTGAACCTAATATATGCCAATTATTCAATGATTATAGATCAATGGTTGAAGTTTTATTTCAAGCCAAATATCTTGAATGAAACCTCAATCTTATGCTAGTCTTTAGAATGGTGACACAACTCCATTCACCCAGTCTTACTTGTACTGGACATTAAATAAATGTCTTCTCACTATAGGAAAATTCTCTCATTCATCTTCTCTGCATGCACCACTTCCAATTTGGTACCAACAACATTAGAATCCTACATTTATGCAAAATATTTACAAAGATTTAATAAATTTAAAATAATTGGAACTAGGACATAGGAATAAATAGGGTTAGGGAAATAATTTTTTAGGTAGACAAGGTTGTCTATAGATTATCAAGATTTTTCATCTTCATTGCTTAGTACTCAATTCATCTTTGGTAGTATGGTAGAAAAATTGTCGTAGCTGGCCGTAGGTCAGGCTAATAGTTTGTAGCCAATTAGTCTAGTTTAGGTCATTAGTTTGTAGGTAATTTGATGTTTTTATTTGTACAGATTTAGAGGGACTCTCCAATTTGACTTAGATGACATCTAAGGAGTTATTTTGTGATAACTCCTTTGTACGCATTACCATAAACTAGTACACATAAATGTGTACTAGTGTTTCATTTTCCCTTAGATATTTTCTAAGGTGCATTAATGGGTTATAGTGAATCTTAATTGGTCCTAATGTGTTTTAAGTGGTTATAATGGGTCATGATAGGTCTTAGGACTACTTAGGATCAATTATGACATCTTATAATACATTGGAATCACTTACAGGGCATATGCACCGAGTTGTGGTGCCAAAAAGGTACCAACTTTTCTTTTCTCTATTTTCAATAGTGCGTACGTGCTATTAGCAAAATTAAATTTTTATATATGATGGGCTACACACCCATATTTTTATTTATTTGGATTTCAATTTATTTTTTATTAGGAAATGTCCATAATCAACCAAAAAATCCACAAGAACCTCAAAACCCTCAACAACCTCAAAACTAAAACTCTCCTCAAGAAGAACAAAAAATTTCACAACTTGAACCAATTGCAAGACCTCTACCAGGCACACAAGAAAATATAATAAATGAAATAGAGAGAGGCAAAACTAAATTAGAAGATCTCATTGCTCGGTTGAAAGAATATGGACAAACCAATCCAATGAGGGCTCAATTGGCATCATCCCTCGAATCCATTAAGACCCAAATAGCCTCAGTTAGTGGTCAGTTAGATATTTGGAGGGTTAAGAGGGATGAACAAAAAAGATTTTATGCAAATAAATTGTCATATGAAGATGTTAAAAAAAAAGAAATACCAAAAGGTAGTATATGTGCATTATTTAGAAAACTCGATGAGCAAAATACTATTAGAGAGGGTACTAAATGATTCCCCATCCATTGGTGCATACACGATGCTATTAGAAATAATTTTTGGGATAGATGGTGGATGGTTTTTGATGCCCCTCCTTGCAACAATCACGAGGTCCCCATGTATTTTTTGAAGAAATTATATTGTGAGTTTTTCCTTGGGGAGATCCCCAATTATTTTGATATATTAGACTCCTAGGGTAGAGGTGGGGGGTCATCATTTGAGAGGCTGGGAGCACGTCGTGACCCTAATGTAGTTGGGGCATCTATTGTCAAGCCACAGCTTAAGCATGTGACTATTCCTTCAGTTGTGAAGGAACATGTAGAGGCCTGCGCTCTAGGGACCATTAATGCTTTGATGCAGACCCTCATCCATTCCATGAGCCCATTAGTTGAGGGGGAGCCTTCTGTGCATCGTGGTCACATGTGCACTTCATGCAGATCCCTATGCACATTTGGCACTCATACTGGAGATGGTGACGATGATGGGCTCATCACTGATGAGTTCCTAAATGACACATTTGGCATTGACACACAGGTAAATTACAATTATAATTTACTAATCTGATGACATTTCATATGTATAGTGAATGATTAATTAATTAGCATCCATTGATATTGTTCAAAATTTAGGGTCAGAGTGTTGCTGGGACTAGCAACAATCTTCTAGGCCCATTTTTTGTCCCCTCCATGAGTCCAAAGGTATGTATCGATTTAATCATATATATATATATATATATATATATATATATATGTATATATATATATATATATGTATATGTATATATATATGTATATATATATATACATATATATGTATATATATATATATATATGTATATGTATATATATATGTATATGTATATATATATGTATATATATATATACATATATATATATATATACATATATATATATATATATACATATATATATATATATATATACATATATATATATATATATACATATATATATATATATACATATATATATATATATATACATATATATATATATATATATACATATATATATATATATACATGTATATATATATATATATATATATATATATGTATATATATATTACATAATCATATTAAGAATTGACAAAAAAAATTATGCATGTGCATCAGTTCTCCACAAGACCCTCAACCTTTACTACAGACTCGGAGCATAGAGATCATACGAGCTTCATACAAGTATAGTTGTTTCATGTTAATTTAATTCATTTGATTATATTTATTTCATGTTTCATGTTACATGTAATGTGTATTGTATGACATGCAGCTCATGATGTTGGACACACGTCCTCATCTCCAACAATCTGTTGATCATGGAGTGGCCACAGCTATGGCTAGTTCACAACCATTGACTGAGGTATGAAAGAATTTTCTTCATTTTAGTTGTTTATAATAGTTATTCTCAAAATTTCTAATTTTATTTATAAGTGATTATATTTATTGAATTGTTGTAGGTTCTCATCACGCCTGATCGTCCACGAGCCTTCGAGGTGGACTTACAGAGTGACTATTTGATGGTGATAAGAAAATAATTGATTTTGTGTGTACATATATTTGATTTCAACGTATAATAAATATTGATTCATATCTACTTTGTTTGTATCAGCTTGAGTTGGAGAAGAGCCTCAACAAGAGGAAGAGTGTGTGTGTCAGGAGGACCCCGTCATCTCCACCATCTCCCTCCACACGACGACAGAAGATGTCAAGAGATTTGTTTCCTTCCCCTCATGGGAAGGAAAAGATATAGTTGATCTAGACATGTATATATATAGGCATCAGTGGACATATTTGATACACATTTGAGGTATATGACATTCTATATTTGATGTATGACATTATTGGTTAATATATGATATGTTTGTTCATATACGACATTATTGGTTATCATAATATATTATGTGTTTGTTAATGTGCATGACATTACTGGTTATCATTTTATATTGTATGTTTGTTCATGCATGACATTAAATTAGATATGTTTGTGTATCACATTAAATTAGATATATGCATGTATGACATTAAATTAGATATGTTTATGTATGACATTAAATTCAATATCTAGTCTGTTTGAAACTTTGATAGAATATTGATTAACAATAAACTTTATCACTATTTAAGCATAAGTTAATCATTTTCAATATGCCATCATCATATGATTTATGATCTTGTTAATGTTTAAAGTTGTCCTTCTCTATCATTTGTTTATCAAGTTTAATTCAATACTTAAATAGTTTGAATTTTTGATACAATATTGATTGGCAATAAACTTTATCAGTCAAGATCAATTAGGACCTCCTGGCAATAAAATTTATTAGGCAATATTCATGGACCTCCTAGAAATTGGTCACCTAAATGAGAACCTTGAGATTTATTAGGAACTCCATGAAAGAAATCAGTAGTTTGAAATTAATCTATCCAAAAAAATTAGATCAAAAGTTATCTAAACATTTATGTTAAAAATAAGATAAAAATTTGATCACAAGTGGTCACAAAGTTTCTGTAGAAGAAAAAATCATTGTTACAAAAGGAATATAGACAAGAAGAAAAAACACAATTAGCTTGTTGAGCTTCAATAAATAGTTGTGATGTATAAGAAAGAGAGATATCTCACATGAGAGGGGAACAAATCTAAGATGACACATAAGATACTGGTAAGAGGGAGCTATACTTGTTAACGAATTTAAAATGCATGTTATGGAAAATCATAGAGCATCTTTAAAAGAAAATAAAAGAGTATGACAAGTGGAAGGAACATGTTTTGTAGACTCGTATTCAAATTTGGGTGTTGATTTTCTAATGAAGGATTCAAGCACTGCAATTTGGTAGTTTTGGCTCATGTTATCCTTGTATCTCACTCTATCTTGTATCTCACTCTCTCTTATTCCCCCCCCCTCTTTATATTTCTTTTTTTTCCATATCTATGTAGCCATCTATCCTCTTCATCTCCCCCTCACTAATGTAGAGATGTTGAGCAAGAAGTGAGGTTTAATCACTTTCTTCTTCCTAATCTACCAAACTAAACATGTGGCCTTCCTAATATCTTACTCCTTTAGGATATCATTTTTGTGGCCTATCCGAAGTGATAGGGTCATTTGTGAACTCCTCCAAGGTGAGCACTTCTCCAATCAAGATCTTGCACCTTTTTGTTTTAGGGATACTAGCCCTATTCCAAGCCAATAACTGTAACTCTTCACCAATGGCTTCACCAACCCCAGTTTTATATTGGGACACCTTCCTTATGTTGAATTGATTGAGAATCAACTCTTGGTTTAACCCTCCAATTGTCATATAGTACAAAATGTTGACTATCATAGAATTCTGTGAAGGTCTCCTACTCTAATTTTCTGGACTTAAATTCCTCTTAGGTTGAAATCTAACTATTCTATGGGTAGATTAAGACACCCTTTTGAAATTTGTTTAAGACTCCAAAGCCTAGATTCCCAATTCCATTCCTGTAGCACCTAACCCATGTAAAGTACATAGACCTAATAAGGTCACACTAGGTTTGGTTTTCAAAGTAATTACTAGATAATTGGTGCATGAATTGGTGCATGGCCTCAAACCTCCCCTACTCACCAATATTTATCATCTTAAAATTATGATGAAACACAATAATGTTTCCACTTTTTTCTATTATATATTCCCCCTTATGAAAATACTCATAGAACTAATAAACCCTTCATCTCCTCCTTGCAACACTTCTCTACTTCATGTCTCTGCTTGACTCATATCTTAACTATAACACTTCTCTCCCTGAGTAGCATTTTCTAATAGTTCATTTCTCCCCCTTTGACTCATATCTTCTATTTTTACATCACTACCTTTGATATAAGTCCATTCAATATTTTATCTTCATTAACAATTTATCAATGTTTTAAACTAAATTTCCCCTTTTATTAACATCTTTAAAGTTAGTCAATATTGATTATCCATTGTCACATAGGAATATATTTATATTTTTTAGAAAATATTTTATATCTACTCATACTCTTATCATCCCTAGTCATGACAAACAACACAAAACAATGAGTTGCCTCTAGCAATTTGATGTTTTTAGTGGAGGATAGAGAGTTTCAGAGTTGGTGACAATTTGGATGTGTAATGAATATTAAAAAAATGAGTAAACAAGAAGCCATTAGACACATGACCTACAATGTGGTATTTTCATGCATTCATTGGGTTTCAATATTATAGCTTTTGTGAGAGCAATGTTATCATTACAAAGAGATTCACACCTTGAAGGTGAGTGCAATGTACACTTCTCAAACATAATCAATTTGAGAATGATTAGGCTTTTTTGAGCTTTTTTGTAGACTAATTTGGTAGACAAGGGAGAACTCCAAATTGGAGAGGACAAGGTTGATTGAGCAATGATTTGTTCATGGGCAATGTCAACCTTGAATTTGCATAAGGTTACTATTTAAATTAAGTTAACATTTCAGCACAAATTATTCCTAGACCTTTCTCAAAACTTTGGATGGGGCTAAATAAGAATGCTAATAATTTTTTGTTGAAAGATAATGCCTAGATTTAATGTAATAAAATTTCTTATTTTTGAAGTTGGCATAAAAAGTTACAAGTCAATTTTGAAGGTCTTAAAGACTCCTAAACAACTCGAAAGTGTTTGTAATTAGTGTAGTGGGGTATAGCTTGATAAAGGGAATCACGAGCGTTGGAATGCTTCTAACAATTCCTCAATAAAACTCTTGGCTCAAAAGCTCTTTAACTCAATCCTCAATCAAACTCTTGGCTCAATGGATTATACCACTATATCAATTTATACGTATGATATTCTTCGTAAGTACATATGAAGTGATACAATCAACATATTTCGTTAGTTAACTTTAGATAGGAGAATGGTGTAGGGGCCATTTGCCGTTGCACCAAAAGCCATGATGGTTAGTGAACATGGAACACCACATAATTAACCACCTGTGGGCAGGGGAGCGCGTCACATCACCCAAAAATCTCCCCCTCGACGCTCATACCAGGTGCTTACGTAGGTCGGGAAGGCACTGAAGAGATTTGAACCCATGACCAAGCCAAAACCAGGCTCTGATACCAATTGTTGGGCCCATTTGCCGTTGCACCAAAAGCCATGACTATTAGTGAACATGGAACACCACATAATTAACCACCTATGGACAGGGGAGCACGTCGCATCACCCAACAAATGGCACCAAATTTACCTTTGATATCAACATACTAGATCTTAAGTCTTCCTATTAGTTGCTTTGTAATTGCAACATGCTTACATTGTTGGAAACAGGAGCAACATGAAGGATCTCTGATATTTTCCAAAGGAAGGGTATCTAAGTTTTATATATGTTTTGTGTGAGGATAAAGGGTATCCAAAACATCCATTTCTTCAAAGAGTCTTTTGGGAAAAACAAAATTTATTGATCAATTTGTCTTGCTATTGTCACAAAATTGGAAAAACTTGCATTGACAACATTTTGGTACATTGAGCATTTTGGCTTAGAAGGTATTGAAACTAAAAGGTATTGATTAGAACAAGTTAGATATGCCAAAACAAACCTATTGATGCCTTGAAACCTTCTAGAGTTGACTATTTGTAGATTTTGCCCATCAAGACCTAGAAGAGTCTCTTGGAACACTTCTACACTTTTGCTCATTTTGGGTTGTTTAAAGGGCTCATCATACTTTCATCTGCATTAGAAGGGGATAAGACAAGTTTGGGGATAGGGTTTACCTGGCCACTCAAAGCTAATGGAGTAGACAGTTCGATCCCACGATGAAAGGTGAGAGAGATTTGGCAGTTGGCAACTTTGTACTAGCCAATACTACAAGTTTCAACATCACCCGAGATGGCATTGTAAAATAAAAATGGAGTGTGATCTCCAAAAAGTGAGAGAATTTATTGTAGGTCTCTGCAACATGGTCCTGTAGGAATTGGAATTGCATCCATACCTCACACGAGCTCCGAGATATGCCTTGTCAAAGATCGTAGCCCTCTGGCATTTAGTGAGCCTTAGGGACATTTCGGTTTGGTGTGCCCAAGAAAGTTTGAGTGCTGAAGGGGATAGGATGAGGTTGAGGATAGGGTTTACCCATCCACCTAGAGCTAATGAAGCAGACAGTTTGATGCCACGACAAAAGGTGAGAAAGATTTGGCAGTTGGCAACTTTGTACTGGCCAATACTGCAAGTTTCAACATCACCCAAGATGGCATCGTAAAATAAAAACAAAGTGTGATCTCCAAAAAGTGAGAGAGGTTATTGTAGGTCTCTCCAACATGGTCTTGTAGGAACTAGAATCACATCCATACCTTGCACAAGCTCTGAGATATGCCCCATCAAAGATTGCAGCCCTATGGCATTTAGTGACCCTTAGGGACATTTTGGTTCGGCATGCCGGAGAATGTTCAAGCACTTAAGGGGATAGGACAAGGTTGGTGATATGGTTTACTTGGCCATTCAGAGCTAATGGAGTAGAAAGTTCAATCCCACAATGAAAGGTGAGAGAGATTTGGTAGTTGGCAACTTTGTACTAGCCAATACTGCAAGTTTCAGCATCACCCAAGATGGCAATGTAAAATAAAAATGGAGTGTGATATCCAAAAAGTGAGAGATGCTATTATAGGTCTCCACAACATGGTCCTGTAGGAACTAGAATTGCATCCATACCTTGCACAAGCTCCAAGATATGCCCCATCAAAGATCCCAGCCCTATGGCATTTAGTGACCCTTAGGGACATTCTAGTTCGGCATGCCCAAGAATGTTTGAGCGCTGAAGGGGACAGGAGGAGTTTGGGAATAGGATTTACCCAGCCACCAAGAGTTATCAAAGTAGACATTTTGATCCCATGACGAAAGGTGAGAGAGATTGGCAGTTGGCAACTTTGTACTGGCCAATACTGCAAGTTTCAGCATCACCCGAGATGGCATTGTAAAATAAAAACAGAGTGTGATCTCCAAAAAGTGAGAGAATTTTTTGTAGGTCTCCACCACATGGTCCTGTAGGAACTGAAATTACATCCATAGCTCGCACAAGCTTTGAGATATGCCCCATCAAAGATAATAGCCCTATGGCATTTAGTGACCCTTAGGGATATTCTGGTTTGACGTACCCGACAACGTTCAAGTGCTAAAGGGGATAGGACAAGGTTGGTGATAGGGTTTACCTAGCCACCTTGAGCTAATGAAGTAGATAGTTTGATCCCACGATGAAAGATGAGAGAGATTTGGCAATTGGAAACTTTGTACTAGCCAACACTGCAAGTTTTAGCATCACCCGAGATGGCAATGTAAAATAAAAATGGAGTGTGATCTCCAAAAAGTGAGAGAGGTTATTGTAGGTCTCTACAACATGGTCTTGTAGGAACTATAATTGCATCCATACCTTGCATGAGCTCTGAGATATACCCCGTCAAATATCGCAGCCATATACAAATGGTGGACAACATTGGTCAATAAAAAACTCAGATTTTATGCCTTTTTTACTATTTTTTCAATTATGTACAGCCTATATGGACTGGTGGTTTTACAAGTATTATATGGTTGGATAGAGGGTTGAGTCAAGATTCCATTTCAATTGGTTTGAGGTCTTTATCTTATATACAAAAAAATTTATATCAATTTTAGTGTAGGTAGGTCAGATTTACTCCAAATTTGAGAGTTTCAGCAAGATGGAATCCTAACTTGCAAACCCACCATGGGATTTCAATGTCGCTTTGTGAAATAAAAGTTAGGAGAGGGTTTATTTGAGATGGAAGAGATTCAGGTCTATAGGAGCATGGCATCTATTTTTACTAGCAAGCCCTAGATTGAACATAATCTTATGTCTGGTCTAGATTTGGAGGAAAAAGAAGGATCAGGCTCCTAAACTAATTAATTTGACCCAAGTGAAGGGTGTAGAAGAAATTTTTTGATATATAGTAGAGATCCAAGGGGTTGAACCAAGTTTTTGAACCCATTTTTTTATGTTTTCCTTGTAACCTAGCCTAAACTGGGCATTTAGGACTGTGACACAAAGTGGGCATAACTTGGTGCTGGAGCTGAGTTGTTGGTTAATCTTTTGGAATATCTTAGGGGATGTTGAAGAGTGTTTAAAAATGAAAAAATATAAGGGAGTCCTTTTTATGGTTTGGGATTTTGACTATTAAAACTAGAAATTGTCCTAGTAGGAAATGTTGGTAACAGTTTTGAAATCTGATTGTTGAGTGTTGAGAAACCTCAAGTTTGAGATTTTTCTTGTTGGTTTGAGTCTATAATAACCATTTCCATCTGAAAAGTTGAGTTTTGAAACCATTTAAGAAGTATTTTCCTTTGTAGGCCTATTGGTGGTAGGGAGTTCCTAAGTGTTGATCCAAGTTGTTTGAGTACCCTAAGTTTAAGGGTTGGGCTTGTGAAGTGGAGTCCACTTGTAGGGTAGAGTCTCCCTATATTAGAAGTCCATTGGATCCTTAGTACTTGGTGTCTTCAATGAATGTATCTTCATAGAATGACCTTGGTGCCCCTACACCATTAAGCGATGATGATGAACATGAGTAGAATTATGAGATTTGTGCCTACATGTTACAATGAAAAAGTCGTATCTATTTTGAAATTAAGAACTATAAAACAAGTTTCAAGAGAAGCTTAGGATGTGATGTAGGAGCATCATATGCTTATCAAAGGCATGTTGGAGGTCCAAGTCATCACAGAGGTCATGGAGAATCTCCTAGAGTCAATTGGGCAATCCTTCAACCAATCATGGCATTTGAAAGCATCAAAAAGTCATAATGTTGTATGATGTCTTGATGGATTTCAATGTTGGAAAAGTTGTAATTGAGCCATTGAATAGGATCTAGGGATTTCATAGGGTAGGAGAGTCCTTTGATAGGGTACTATAGGTTATCATAACCTTGGCATGTCATTTGATAAGTTAAAAGATTCAAAAAGGTCTTTAAAAACATAGTTTAATAGTTAAAAAATTTAAATCTTGAATGTAACGGCTAAATGGGCATTTTGGAGGGAAACTCCATAGTTTAAATTTTATGAAGGAATCAGAATTGAAACCGGTTGGATATGGTTAAGGGGGTTAGTTTCTATCTCCCAAGTCTATAAATATTTGTTTTGTACGGACTGTAAACACAGATTGTACGGATTGTCTCAAAAAAATAGAAGGAAAGTGCTTGGTTTCAAGAGTAATTTGAAGATCTCTTTGCTTTCTGAGTGCTTTCACATGTTGGAATGATTGGTAACATCTTAGCAGACATGTTTTGAGATTCTTTACTTAGTTTATCATTCAAACTTGAAGTTTTGTTCATCAAATTTCTATACTATTGGCTGTAGCAGTCTTATTTCTAAGCATTTTGACAATTTTTTGCATCTAATCATGGTCATTCCATGAAATGCTCACTATTTCTTCATGGAATGCCATTTATCTAACTTCTAAAAATATTTCTAACCATGAAATGAAGATCTAAGTTGAGATTGGTGGCCACCACATCAAATAAAGTTGTGAAAACAAGGGTTATGTAGAGGGGACAGTCAATTAGGAAGAGATTTTCCTTAAGGAGGGCAGTGTTTGTGAGTTGATTCATGTTTATGGTAATAAAACATAGATTTTTGAATTTTTAATTAGTCCAAGAAGGCTTGGCACGTGTGAGATTGGTGATGCTTTAGGAACAAGGGTTTTAAGAAGGTGAATTGGGGCTTTTGGGGTTAGGGAACCCATAGACTGAAATTGAGAGTGGATTTGCCTAATTGAAGTCATTTTAGGAGCCTATGAAAAGTTTGCATTCCATACATTGAGTATTTCTATATGTTGCTTTGTAAATGCACTATTGCTTCATTAATGAAAACAGGGGCAGTGTGTAGAATCTCAGATATTTTCTAAAGGAGTTGCATCTAAGTATTACATATGTTTTAGAAAAGGATAAAGGGTATTTGGAAAGGTCATTTATTCAAGGAGTCATTTGAAAAAATCAAAAGTTATCCATCATTTTTTCTTGTTGTTGTCATAGACTTGTGAATATGCATTGACAATATTTGGGTGAATTATAAATTTTGGCTTACAGGGTATGGAAACTGAAAGGTGTTGATGGGAACATGCTAGATAGACTAGAAAAAACTTATTAAAGCCTAAAAACATCCTAGAGTTGACTGTTTGTGGGATTTTCCCATTAGGACCTAGAAGGGTCACTTGGCACATTGTTACAAATTTGCTCATTTTGGGTTGTTACTTGGGTCCATCACCCTATCCTCTACATCAGGCTAGAAGACTTTTTTTCTATGAGATGATGACTCTTGGTAATAAGCTACCAAATATTGAAACTACACTCAAATCCAATATTTATAAGGATAAGGAAGAACTTTTGAAAGATAGTAGCTATGCTAAGTGTACGAATTTGCTCAAGGCAAAAAATAAAAATGACAAGATCTAGTAGCTCAATAAATAACACAAATTTTCCAATTGTAGGACAACACTGGTCTAGGAGCACCAAGGTCACAAGTAGGAGGCAAGATGAGCAAACCTTAGGTGGATTGCAAGACAAATGGCCTTCTAAGGTCATTAAAACTTGTAATGAGTTTAATCATGGACATGTGATCTTGTTTTGATCATAGATTGATCATATTATAATCAAAGCCTTAATGGCATTATTGAACCTACAAGGTACCTAGGGGTCACTAGGAATGGATTTGGATTGATCCTAGGTTAGGGGTGGATAGAAAAGACCTATAAAGGTATTGAATAATTTAATAAGGCTATCAAAGCCTCTAAAAGATGTAAAAGACACTAAAAGTGCAATATTTTGTAAAAATGGGCTTAATCGAGTCATGTAAGGGGTCCAAAGGGAGGTTTCATTTGGTTTTGAGAGTCTAAATGAGTTTAAAACCTCATTCCCATGTGTGGCAGACAAGTTTGGATGGTTGAAATTGATTGATAATGTAAGAGTTTTGAAGTTTGAGCAATGAATGTATAGTTTTTCCTAAAATTTGAGTGCATAAAAAGGGGTATGTGATTGCTCCAAAGGTGGATTTAGTGTTTTCTCCAAACAAGAGTTGTATTTTATGTTAGAAGTCATCTAATATAACCAAAGTGAAGGTGTTTCAACCATTTTGGGGTTCTAGAGACATTGCAAAGTAAGATTTCCAGAAAGCCATAGGGTAAAGGGGCTAGAAAGGAGGGTTTTGTAAAAACTATTGTAAAGTTGATCATGAGACCAAAAAAATAGAAGAATCCTTGCATTTGAGTCATCTCTTAAGACTATTTTGGGTCATGGGAGTTCCAAAAGTCAAGGGATTGTGAGTTGCTTTGTAAATGGCCTTAAACTAGGCCTAGTTGGCAGACTGAAATAGCCAGTTTTGAGTGATATTTTACAAAAAAAAGTGTAGTTGGTTTTGGAGTATATTTTAGAGTGAGGAAAAGGATATTTTAATCACCTAATATTTTAGTAATTTCTGTGGGAAAGTTTTGAGAAAACAACAAATTAGTGACTAGCAAGGGCTAGTTGGAACAAGCCTAGAAGAGGCAAAATTGAAAAAGTGTAAGAGATGAGTTGCTGAGAGTGTGCAAGGAGTTGGAACATGTTAGATGGTATGTTTTGATATGATCAAAGGTGTTGGGGTCATGGTATGAAGCCAAGGACTAGTTTTGGTATGTTGGAGGCACCAGGGTACACTAGGTGCATGGTGAACAATGTGAGTGTTTAGAAGACAAACTGAAGATTTGGGTTATGACCTCTTAGATATGGTTGTAGGAAGATGTTACCAAGTCAGAGACCTCCTCTTGAACCCTATTAGAGTCTAATTCCTTGGGTATATTCCAAGAATACAAGAGAATCCGAGAGTTTAGTTGTGGTTCCTAGGGGAATATAGGAGGGCTTTGCATCAAACACACACACTTGTTGTATAGTCACAGATATTGTGATCATTCATGAACTTTAACAACACCATGTTAGAAATAGTGTTATGAAAAAGGACTAAAAAATAGAGGGAAATGGCCATCAACTGATCAACATTATCCTTAGAGAGAACTATAGCTGTCACTGCCCCATTATCATCAGATCGAGACCTATTTTCCTTCTTACTTTTTGATGATTGTGATCCTCTACAATTCTAGGCATAAGATGATTAACATACAATGGTACTTGAACAAAGAACACTACTAAATATTGAGGATGTGAATTGATAATACCATTTCACAGATTATTTTGGCATCTCACCCTTTATCACTTGTGCGTCAACTTTATTAGCCCTCTTCTTTGGTGACCTGCAAATGAAGAATTAGAACAGTAAAAAATCTAAGATAAGATTAATACACTAAAATTAGAGAATGACAAAAATTGAATTTTTTTTTTCATTAAGAATTATCCATTTGTAGAAATCCTTGCTTTCTAAGTTATATGATAACCCTTGCTTGATGAGTATTGAAAACTTCTCCCATTGTATCATTGCTTTCGCCAGTTTGAAATTTTTGATTACATGCACACAATCATGACTGTACATCACAAAGCATTCACATTCTAAAAATATTCATATTCTTTCATTACATTTTGATCTAAACAAGAAATTCTAAACTTTCACTTATTCAAATGACTAATCTAAAAATGGGTCCTATTAAAGAATCTAATATAAATTCAAATAATGTATCTAGATTCTAAACAAATCAAAACTAAATCTCATCACTTACACATCATAACAATATGGTCCACCTTAGTGATGTGGATAGTCTTGGGGAAGAGGTTGTAACATTGTATTTGGATCCAATTGATCACTCTTTCTCTCTCTCCCTCTCTCCCTATTCAATTTAATGAACCAACTTGATCTGCTCGACATTTTAATGTTTCAAGTATTGCCTCATGGTCTAACTCGTGAACTTTCCAAAGAATCTTATTATGTGGTTTTCCACCATATTTTATCAAGTGTACATTTGATGCGACAATAAGGTTTGAATAATGAAGAATCTTCCTCTTTGTTTGCCAATCCTCGAATAACCACAAGTTAGGGTTCTTCATAGAATATCGTCTAAGCCATGTGCCTGTTACAACTACCGCACTAACACGATACTCTAAACCTTCACCATCTATAATAGAGTGATCCAATTTTTGTTTGTATTCAACACAAAAACACAAATAATAATCTTTCCCTTCTTCATTGTCTTCAGGTGCAATAATAGCAAAAACATGGCCTACAGTGACAAATGTACAAAATGTTGTCATTAATTAAGAAAATACTTGGGTAAAAGTTATAAAGTTACATATTGAAATTACAAAGATATATAAATATATATATTACTAGGTTGCACTAGATCTGACAAGTGGTCAAAGTCAATAGATGAATCCATCTCTACCATTTCCAATGCTTGTGGGGGATGATAGGTTTCAATTGGGTCCAAAGCCTGTATATCCCATTTGTCCACCCATTCAGTTGACTCAGAGTCATCCCAATTTTCCTCTACACATGATGGACAATAGCATGCCATTTTTCATGTGTGGATACTCCATGAACCTGCATCAAAGCTTCTAAAAGAGTGTAACTCACTAGATCTTGTTAGTGTCTAACAATCCTAATATGGTGCAATGTTAGTATTATCTATCAACCAAAAAAATCTACAAACCATAGATTCACCTTCCTTACCTAGACCCATTATAGCGTTACACCATTGGATGATGGATTTTGCATCTATCTTTGTACTAGGTTTGTACTATCTTTGGATATTGAAATTACAAAGATATATAAATATATATATTACTAGGTTGCACTAGATCTGACAAGTGGTCAAAGTCAATAGATGAATCCATCTCTACCATTTCCAATGATTGTGGGGGATGATAGGTTTCAATTAGGTCCAAAGCCTGTATATCCCATTTGTCCACCCATTCAGTTGACTCAGAGTCATCCCAATTTTCCTCTACACATGATGGACAATAGCATGCCATTTTTCATGTGTGGATACTCCATGAACCTGCATCAAAGCTTCTAAAAGAGTGTAACTCACTAGATCTTGTTAGTGTCTAACAATCCTAATATGGTGCAATGTTAGTATTATCTATCAACCAAAAAAATCTACAAACCGTAGACTCACCTTCCTTACCTAGACCCATTATAGCGTTACACCATTGGATGATGGATTTTGCATCTATCTTTGTACTTTAGTTCTTCACAAGTGAAGACTCTTTTAATGCATGCGCCTACACCATCATGCTCTCCCTTACCATGACCAGTCCCTGTGAAATTCTACATATATTAAATTCTACAAAACCTGTGCATCTTTCTCAACCAATAGAACATCTATGCATTCTTGAATTGAGATGCGCAATTGTCTGACCAAATAATGTGCTGATGATATGTTATGCCCCTATTAGCCAAATCTCCATAAAATAGTTGAAAACAACCATGTACAAAATCCATAGAATGTGATCGATCATCGCTGATGTAAAAATGGTACTCCCTCAAAATCTTTCTATCATCCTCTGTACTTGTAGGTGAATGCATGAATGTTATGTGAACAAATATGGAAACCTGTTGAGAAGTATAATAATTTTCTTGCACCTCATTTTGTGGTTGTAGTGTGTAGTTCTCTACAAAATCTACAACCAAAACAATGGTATACAGTGGAAATGTATCCTTGCACAACTTGAATTGCAAATCTAGCCATCGAGCTCTATGGGTATGGCTTGCATACTTGTAAATAATCTTTTCACAAAAAATCTTCATGAACTCATACACTAGAATCTTTTCAATGACTAAATCACATCTTTTACCATGTTTCCCATCTTTTAGAGCATATGTCACTCTCTTAAATTTTTCATAATCTACTATTTCATTTCCAATTGCATGTGTACTATCCATATGTTGACAAGTTGATAAAAGTTGCAAAGAACCACAAAATAAGCACGTACCATCCAAGCATGATGTCTTGTAAAATTTTTTGCTGTCCAATATTTAACATAAAATATTGGATATGAATTCCCTTGAAGATCTTGGTGGCTCATTCATGTCACAATCCTGCAAAACAAATTGAGAATGCAAAACTATGCATATATGCCTAAAAACATCAAAATGGTTAGAAAATTCAATATGTATCCTACAAAAACAAGTTGTGCATGTGTGATTTATCTTCACATAAAAAGGTTTACCCATCTCAAAAAATCTATGACTTATTCGAATTTGAGGATACATATCAATAAATTTTGCAAAAAATTGTGTCTAAGTTGAGTCCAAAAAATGTTTCACATGTGGGTCATGATTTTGGCTATCGATCCTCCTTCTTACAACATCTCTTTGATTACGGGAAACACGTGTGTTATTTTTTCAAAAAAATTAGATCAATGATTTCAAGGCTTCACTAATTTCTTTATCCTTTCGTGGTAGTCTACCGCTAATGTCCATATCTCATTTTTTGTTGGATCTTCCAATCTCTCATTCCTTAGCATGGCTCTCCTTAGAGTACCTCTACCAATTTTTAATGTTTTTCTTGTCTTTCTCATTAGTCGAGCTTTCTTCATTTGGCTACTTACTATTGTCGATGTAAGTACTCATCTTGTGATATTACTATTTTTGATGCGTGATTTAGAACCCACTTTGTTATAAGCACTCATTAGATTCTTTACAGTATTTTTTTTCATTTGAATCGTCCATTGTTCTTCGCCCAAGAATCTTCGTGATAGTCCTAAATTTAAAATTCCTCATCATTTCAACAAATAATTGGCATTGACCTATAATATTTATTTCTTCAAAAAATAATCTCCACATACGATTAACTTTCCTTTGACAAGTACGCTTGCTAATCTTGTCAGGCATTGATTTCAATGTTAGTATCAATATCAATCAAATATTTTGGTCTTCTAAAATGAATTCTAGAAGGTGTTATAATCTCTTCCATTCCCTCAATATTTTGAACATCAACATAAGGTTGAGTGTATTGCGTACCTTGAACCGAAGATGATGCACCTTGACAATAAGATGCAAAAGATGGAATATCACCTACTTGATGTGTTGATTTTGTGCTTTCAACATGACATGATAGAGTGTGTATATCGTTGGATCTATAAATCAGTGTCTCTTCAACATGAGAGGATGATATGACTTCAACATTGGAAGATGGTGTAGCAAAAAATATGACTCCAACATTGGAAGATGGTGTAGTGGATGATATGACTCCAACATTGAAAGATGGTGAAGCTTCACAATTCAATTGTCTTCTTGAGCGTAACAGTCTCATTCATTCTCTTTGTCTTTCCAATTCTTCCTCTTTGTTTCTTTGTACTAGTGGTCCTTGATCCTCTTCAAAAGTCAATTCTTCATTATTGCTTTGCAATTTTCTTTGCTCATGTAGTAATTTCATTTTATCTCTTTTAATTTCCAAATCTCTCTCTCTATCTTCATTTGTTTGAGTTTTTGGTTTCTTCCTTGGCATGATGATGATTTCTACATGTCAAATTATTCAAACATCTAATTTACTTAAAATGTTTAAATTAAAAATTATTCAAATACATATAAAAATTATAATTATTTGAATGAATACACAATATAAATCAAACGACTTGTCAAATTTTTAACCATTTTCAAATAACATTTCATCCAGACATACAAATTTCAATGAATTCACTATATATTAAACAACATATCAAATTTGTATCTATATATCAACAAAAAATATTTAAAATAGATTGCACTAACATTTGCTATACAAGGAATATTCAAAAAGTCTTCAAATCACGTATCCAATGATTGAATTTGGTGTTTGCTATGTTGAAGCCCGTGATTTCTGTCAGAATAACAGAGTGCATAACATACCAAAAGCAGAGAACAGATGAAATGGGCCCCAAAGTTTCTTTTTGTCCATTTTTAGGTGATTTAACATAGTGCGTACATACTATAGCACGTATGCACTATAGTGCATATGCACTATGTGGAAACACATCACTCTCAATCTTCCCTACTCTCTATCCTCCCTACTCTCTCTCCCATCCCCTACCCTCTCTCTCTTCCTACTCTCTCTCCCCTCTCCCATCCCTTACACACTCTCTCTCCCCTCTCCCATCCTTTACTCTCTCTCTCACTCTCCCACTGCCTACTCTCTCTACCTCTCTCGCCCTCTCTCGTCTCCCATCCCCTACTCTTTAGATCTCTCACACACACTCTTATCCCCCCACTCTCTTCTCTCTGATCCCCTACTCTCTATATCTATCACACACAATCCCATCCCCCCATCTCTTTCTGTCTCCCTCTCCTACCACCTACTATCTCTCTCTCTCTCTCGTTCTCTCTCTCCCTCTCTACTCTCTCTCTCCCTAATCCCTTACTCTCACTCTCTCTCTCCCATCCCCTTCTCTCTCTCACACTCTCCTATCCCCTAATCTCACTCTCTCTCTCTCTCTCTCCCATCTTGTATGAGCTCTCTCTACCACCACCTACTCACTCTCACACTCTCTCTCCCATCCCCTACTCTATCTCTCTTACACACACACACTCCCATCCCCCCCTCTCTCCCTTTCCCACTCCCTCTCCCACCACCTACTCTCTCTCCCATCCCCTACTCTTTCTCTCCTCTCCCATCCCCTACTCTCACACTCTCATAATCTCTCTCATCCCCTACTTTGTCTCTCTTACACACATTCCCATTCCCCCTCTCTCTCTCCCTCTCTTGCCACCTACTTTCTCTCCCCCATTGCCATACTCTCTCTCTCTGCCACCCCCTACTCTCTCTCACACTCTCACATTCTCTCCCATCCCCTACTCTCTCTCTTTCATAGACACACACACTCTTATCCCCCCACTCTCTTCTCTCCCATCCCCTCTATCTCTCTCCCTCTCCCTCTCCCACTCCCTCTCCTACTACCTACTATCTCTCTCTCTCTCAATTTCTCTCTCTCCCTGTCTACTCTCTCTCCCATCTTGTACGAGCTCTCTCTGCCACCACCTACTCACTCTCACATTCTCTCCCATCCCCTACTCTATCTCTCTTACACACACTCCCATCCCCCTCCTCTCTCTCTCCGTCTCCTACTCCCTCTCCCACCACCTACTTTCTCTTCCCCCATCCCCTAATCTCTCTCTCTCCTCTCCCATCCCCTACTCTCTCACACTCTCACACTCTCTCCCATCTCCTACTCTATCTCTCTTACACACACACTCCCATCCCCCCTCTCTCTCTCTCCCTCTCCCATTGCCTACTTTCTCTCCCCCATCATCGTACTCTCTCTCTCTGCCACCCCCTACTCTCTCTTACACTCTCACACTCTCTCCCATCCCCTACTCTCTCTCTCACACTCTCTCTCCCATCCCCTACTCTCTCTCTTTCATAGACACACACTCTTATCCCCCCACTCTTCTTCTCTCCCATCCCCTACTCTCTACGTCTGTCACACACACTCCCATCTCCCCTATCTCTCTCCCTCTCCCTCTCCTACTGCCTACTATCTCTCTCTCAAGTTCTCTCTCTTCCTCTCTACTCTCTCTCTCTCTCCCATCCCTTTCACTCTCTCTCCCATCCCCTACTCTCTCTCACACTCTCCCATCCCCTAATCTTACTCTCTCTCCCATCCTGTACGAGCTCTCTTTTCCACCACCTACTCTCTCTCATACTCTCACACTCTCTCCCATCCCCTACTCTATCTCTCTTACACACACACACACTCCCATCCCCCTCTCTCTCTCTCCTCTCCCATCCCCTACTCTCTAGATTCATCACAAACACTCCCATCCCCCCCCTCTCTCTCTCTCCCACTCCCTCTTGCACTACCTAAGTTATCTCTCTCTCTCCTTCTCTATTTTCTCTCTCCCATCCCCTACTCTCACTTTCTCTCTCTTCCATCCCCTACTCTCTCTCACACTCTCTCCCATCCCCTACTCTCTCTCTCTCTTTTGCCCCCATCCTGTACGAGCTCTCTTTGCCACCTCCTACTCTCTCTCAAACTCTCACACTCTCTCCCATCCCCTACTTTATCTCTTTTATAAATAAATACACATTCCCATTCCCTCCCTCCCTCTCTCTCTCTCTCTCTCTCGCAGTCCCTCTCCCACTGCCTACTCTCTCCCATCCCCTACTCTATCTCTCTTATACACTTCCATTCCACCTCTCTCTCCCTCCCACTCCCTCTCCCACTGCCTACTATCTCCCTTTCTCACTCTCACTCTCTCCCTCTCTCTCCCATCCCTCTACCATTGCCTACTCTCTCTATATCTCTCTCTCCCCTCTCTCATTCCCTACTCTCTCTCTTTCACACACACACACCCACCCCCCTCTCTCTTCTCCCATCCCCTACTTTTTCTGTCACTCACTCTCCCTCTCCCACTCCCTCTCCCACTGCCTACTCTCTCTCACTCTCACTCTCTCTCACTCTCAATCTCACTTGCTCTCTCTCTCTCTCTCTCTCTCACTCCCTCTCTACTCTCTCTCTCTTTGCTACCCCCTACTCTCTCTTACATTTTCACACTCTCTCCTATCCCCTACTCTCTCTCTCTCTTTCTCTCTTACACACATTTCCATCCCCACTCTCTCTCCCTCTCCCATCGCCTACTCTCTCTTCCATCCTCTACTCTCTCTCAAGCTACTCTGTCTTCCCCCTCTCCCATTCCATACTCTCTCTCTTTCACACACATGCACTCCCATCCTCCACTCTCTTGCTCTTCCTCTCCCACTCTGTCTCCCACCACCTAATCTATCTATCTCTTTTTCTCTCTCTCTCTCTCTCACACACACAACCATTCTCCTGCCCCCCCAACCTAGCTCTCTTTTGGTCTTGGTTTGCAATTTAGGCCTCAATAGTGTGTACACCCTATAGTGCGCACATGCTACTGAGAATTCAATGCTAGCTTTGCATTAAACCCAAGCCTATAGATTTTAGCATGTTCATCAAATTTTGCAACAAATTAGTTTTTCAGAAACTAGACTCCATTCTACACACTTTGGAAAAAAAAAAGTTTTGATTTTAGATTAGTTTTCAATTATTTATAGGGGGAGCACATAGATATTTCATGTTTTTGGGATGTGTCTAGTTAAAAAATTCATGAAAAAAAAAAACCCATTATAAAATTACTCCAAAAATCTTGGATAAACTACATAGTGTTAAGTAACTTTTGACTAGAGCAATTAAAGTATTTCAAAAAAAAAGTTAAAATTTTAGCAGGCCCACACTTTGTACTGTGTTATTTTTTTGGAATAAACAGTACCACTTTTTGTGGCCCCCTTTTTTGAGGACCTAAAACTAAACCATTTTGAAAAAAAATTAGTAGTTTAGAAACTAGATTCAAAGGACTACGACTTTTGTTTTTGTCATATCTTGAAATTTTGAGCGTAACTATCTTCAAATTCTTGTTGAAGTTCAAAATTTGCAAATTTCAAGAAAAAGTGTCCACTTATACCCCCCTTTTGGCACCACAAATTGGTGCACTTACCCTACAACCTATCAATGTGTCCTACAATGGTTAATATGTTATAAGGGCACTACTTGACCATTTACGGCCTATTAAAACCCCTTATGATATATTATCAGCCATTAATACCAAATAGACAACATTAGGACTAATTAGAACCATTTAGGACACATTAAGACCTCTTAGGAAAAATTAGTGTGTCGTATGATGGTTAATGTGTTCTAAATGGTTGTAATTGATTATTATGTGTCATAATGACTCCTAGTGGATCCTAAGGGGTTCTAATGTGCTGCAAGGGGTCATATGACCACTTAGTTAAATTTTGAATGCCTTAGGATACATTAGGACCCATTATAACCCATTAGTGTGTTCTAAGCCCCTTAAGGTGGTCTAAGTTGTATTAATAGGTTTTGATGTGTTTTAATTGGTCTTAATGCATCTTAAGGGGTATTAATGGGTCCTAATGAGTCATCCAAACACTTAGGACCAATTATGACCCCTTATGAGACATTAGGACACATTAGTGTTTTCTACAATGGTCAATGTGTTGAAAGGGATCGTAATGGGTTCTATTTTATCTTAATGGGTCTTATTGTGTGCTAATAGGATCTAATAAACCATAATGTGTCCTGATGAGATTTAATGTTATCTTTAAAAGTACCTAATGTGCCCTAATGATCCCATATGATGCATTAGGACCCATTAGGAAACATGAGACACCAACAATCTATCCTATAATGATTAATACATACTCTGAGGGGTCCTCATGTATCATAATAAGTTGTAATAGATCCTAGGAGGTTTTAATGAGTCTTAAGAGTTTTTAGAACCACTTAAGACCCACCAAATACCCTTATGACAATTTAGGCATGATTAGGATGCAGTTGAACCCTAAAGTATATTGTACAATGACTAATGTGTTATAAAGGGTCGTAATGTGTCTTAGTTGGTATGAATAGGTTCCAAGGGATCACAATCAATCCTAAGGTTCTTATGACTACTTAATATCCATCAAAATCCCTTAGGAAACATTAAATATATTTTTAAACATTAGAAAACATTAGTTCCCTACAAGGCTTAATGTTTTGTGCCATCCCAAGCCTCCACATCACTCCCTCCCTCCCTTTCACCCTCCTTCTTAAGATGGCTAAACATACATGTCAATTACCAAACTAACAATAGAGCATAACAAATACAATGAGAATGATCCTTAAATATATTTTTACAAGTTGAGGGCTCATGGTTACAATTAATAGTCTACTAGAAATCATTTTCATAATAATGTATGAATTCCTAAAATTTCTTTAAAACCTTCAAAATATAGAATCTTTATCTTAACTCCTATAAAACTGAAACCACTATCAAACATCATGGAATTATATAAATAAAATGTAACTCAACAACTTTTACTTTAATGTCACATTTTATGTATATGATCCTAGTGTTGAAATTGGCCTAATAGGGCCGGTTGGATTTTAGTTGCAAATTTAGGTCTTTTTTCAGATATAAATGTATTTATTTATGAAATTTACATAACCATATGCACTATAAAAAAAATCTCTCTGTTGGACAATCATGTTATGTTTTAAATTTCATAATTTGATGGCTCAAGATATCAAACCCATGGCATCATCACTCTATACTTTGATCACACTATTAGGCAATCATGCTACGCCTTAAATTGGGGGAATAAAGTGGCATTTGTTTGGTACAACTTTGTGCACTTATCCTATGTTCAAGATGTGTGGGGATAGAATTGAGAAGGAAAGAGAAAAATCACTTAAATATCTTAGATCTGATGGAGGATGTGAATTCACTTCACATGATTGGAATGCATGTTGTGTTGAGAATGGAATCAAGAGGTAAGTGAAAACACCTAGAACAACAAAGAAAAGTTACAAAGAGGAGGAATAGATTCATAGTAAAATGTATAAAGACATTGTTAAAGCAAAAAGGAGTAGCACAACAGTGTTGGAGAGAAGAAGTATTATAGTTTACACTTTGAATAGGGGACAACTTTAAAAAAGGTACAAACAAGACACATTATGAATTATGGTATGGTCATGCTCCCAATCTTAGCTATTTTAAATTCTTTGGAAGCAAGTGTTACACTAAGAAGCATGAGATGTATGGTAATTTTGAAACTAAAAGAAATGAAGGTATATTTCATGGTCACTCTACAAGAAACAATGCTTGTAATTTTTTCAAAAAAGGGACTAAAAATATTATTGAGAGTTTCAATGTGAACGTTGATGAATTTTTAAAAAAAAATGAAGAAGATAGCAAGAAGAAGCCTGAAGATTATAGTAAGATAAATATATTATGGACTGGTGGAACCTAAAATAGTATCACAAATGAATACAGGAGAAAATAATCCTCAACTAGTGAATGATAATGGAGATGAAACTAATAATGAATATGAAGGAATTTAGACAACTAAACTAGTAACTGAGTATGTGCACCAAGTTGTGGTCCCAAAAACATGACACAAAGTTTTTTATTTTATTTTCAAAAGCGCATGTGTGCTATAGCACACACATGCTTTTGAAAAGTAAAAAAATTTATAAATGGGCTGCAAACTCGTAGCACATTTTATTCTTTTTGTATTTCTCCTCAGAGCGTGCATGTGGATTGAAGAAATTGAAGATTATTGTCACTCGCCTCCTCAAAATGCCTCCTTGTCATCGAAGTTCAAGATCGGGATCACATTGTATGTTTTCTACTCTTGTTTTTGCATTTTTTATATGTTTTTGAATTGTTTTGTATGTTTTTACATTGTTTTGTAGGTTTTTTTCAAAATTTTCTTTAAATTTGTTTATTTATTTAGATTGAAATTGGTTTCTTATCATGAAATGTGAATAATAAATTGCCAAATCCCCAGTCGGATAATCAAAATTAAAATGAAAACCCCCACAAGATCCAAATCAAAACCCTCACAAGATGAAAATTAAAACCCTCCACAACAAGAGCAAAAAATTTTGCAACCTGCACCGATTGGAAGACCTCCTCTTGGCACCCAAGACAACATAATGAATGAAATGTAAAGAGGGGAAAATGAATTAGAAGCATTCATTGGTGGATTGAAATCTTGTGGACAAACCAATCCAATGAGAGCACAATTGGCATCCTCCCTCGAGTCCATTATGACCCATGTAGCTTTTATTAGTGGCCAGTTGGATATTTGGCATATTAAGAGGGATGAACAAAGAAGATATTATGCAAACAAATTATCATATCAAGATGAAAAAAAAATAAAAAATCAAAAGGTAGCATTTATGCATTGTTGAAAAAGCTTGGAGAAAAAGATACTATTAAAAATACAACTAAAAGGTTCCCCATCCATTGGTGCATACATGAAAATATTAGAAATAACTTTTGGGATAGATGGTGGATGGTCTTTAATGCCCCTCCCTGCAATAATCATGAGGTTCCAATGTATTTCTTAAAGAAATTGTATTGTGAATTTGTCCTTGGGGAGATCCCTAATTATTTTGATATATTAGAATCTTAGGGTAGAGGTGGGGGGTCATTATTTGAGAGGTTGGGGGCATGTCATGACCCTAATGTAGTTAGTGTACCTATTGTCAAGCCATAGGGTGAGCGTGTGATTATTCCTTCAATTGTGAAGGAACATGTAGAGACCAACACTCTAGGGACTATTAATGCTTTGACACAAACCCTCATTCATTTTATGAGTCCATTAGTTGAGGAGGAGCATTATGTGTTTTGTGGTCACATGTGCACACCATGTGGATCCTTATGCACATTTGGCAATCATGCTAGAGACAATATGGATAATGGGCTAGTCACTAATGAGTTCCTAAGTGACACATTTGGCATTCACACACAAGTAAATTACAATTATAATAAACTAATTTGATCACATTTTGTATGTATAGTGAATGACTAATTAATTAGCATGTATTGGCATTGTTCAAAATTCAACGTAAGAGTGTTGGTAGCCCTAGTACAGATTCTCCGGCCCCATTTTTTGTCCCATCGATGAGTCAAGAGGTATGTATCAATTTAATCATTTAAATTAATACATATATTTTTTAAGTATCATACGAAGGATTGACAAAAAAAAAGAAGCATGTGCATCAGTTCCCTACTGGACCATCGACATTTACAAGGGACTCCAAGCCTAGGCGTGATACGAGCTTCATAGAGGTACATTTGTTTCATGTTAATTTAATTCATTTGATTATATTTGTTTCATGTTTCATGTTACATGTAAATTGTATTATATGACATGTAACTGTTGACATCTGAGACTCCTCCTCATCTTCGCCAGTCCATTGATCATGGAGTTACTGTAGTGATGGCTAGTTCAAAGCCATTGACTGAGGTATGAAATAATTTTCTTGGTTTTAGTTGTTGTTTATAAAAGTTAGTATCAAAAATTTTAATGTTATTTATAAGTGATTATATTGATTGAATTTTTGTAGGGCCTTATTACACCCAATCATCCGCAAGCCTTCAAGGTGGACATACATAGTGACTATTTGATGACAATAAGAAAATAATTAATTTTGTTTGTACATATATTTTATTTTAATGTATAATAATTATTGATTCATATCTACTTTGTTTGTATTAGCCTAAGTTAGAGAAGAGCCTAAACAAGAGGATGAGCGAGCATGTGAGGAAGACCCCATCATCCCCATTATCTCCCTCCACATGATGACCAAAGACCTCTAGAGATTTGTTTCCTTCCCCTCATTGGAAGGAGAAGATATAGTTGATAGACACACATGTATAGGCATTAGTGGACATATATGTTGGATTTTATGTCAATGGACATATTCGATATACATTTGATGTATATATGACATTTTATATTTGATGTATGCCATATATTTGATGCATGACATTATTAGACTTATGACATTATTGGTTAATATATGATATGTTTTTTCATGTATGACATTATTGGTTATCATAATATATTATATGTTTGTTAATGTATGACATTATTGGTTATCATAATATATTATATGTTTGTTCATGTATGACATTATTGGTTATCATAATATATTATATGTTTGTTCATGTATGAAATTATTGGATATCATAATATATAACTTGTTTTTCTTGTTTACGTTCTAAGTGCATTTAATGTATTTCATTTTAATGTAAATTGCATCCAAAAGCTAAAGGATTCCCAGCAAGAACACTTTTAAGGAAAACTACCTTTTCCACCTTCACAATTATCTTCAAAGACTCTTTCCAACTTGGTTACAATGTTGAATAAACTTCTACCTAATTCACAAAACTACTTGATCACTTTCCCTATTCAAGACTTGGAAGCAATAAGGGAAAAATGAGAAAATTTGAGAAATGGATCAAAATCAACTTCTTGCTTCAAACAAACATCTTAGACACTTCAAGGAACACATAATAACTATCTCACAAACTCCAGTCTATCATCTATTCCATCCTTCCAAGATATTCTTCAACATCCTATGAGTGAAAACAATATTTCAACATCCTATGACTATATTTTCTTTGCAACAACATGTAATTTGCTAATTTTTGAACAACTCTTTAGAAAGGAAAGTGATTATGTTTCAAATCCATGAAATAGGTATTAAGACAACCAAGAAGATCCTTAACATCTTCCACTAACTCCATTAAATGATAACATGGAGCTAAAGTGGTGTTTCATTTTGATAAAGTATGAGTTTCTTGTTCCAAACAAGAAGTAATGATATTTGATAGTAACTCAATGATCCTATATACAAGTTTAACATCAATAGTGATTCCTTGCCATATTAAAAAACTTAATAATCACCAACACCTTACACCTCCTCTAAATTCATAGAGGTTATTTTCATCATTTCACATCCATTACAACTAATTACTAGTTAGTTTGATTGGTTACAAGGTTAATTTCAAGGTTTTCCAAAAATTTGTTAAAATTGCCAAAAAGTTCTTAGCAACTATTATTGCAAAATGCAATTTTTGCACTAACTCTACCTAGAACTTAACCAAGTGATTTTTGGTAACACATAGGACCTATATAAGGTGTAATGACTCTCAAAACACTTATTGAGTCAACTTATTAACAAAACAAAAAGAAAAATTGTAAGGACTAAGGCAACTTGGGTTTATAGGTGACCTCAAGTTCCTTGACCTTACAAGCAAGGACTACCTTATTACCATAAAAAATAACATGTTCAAAATGAGGTGTATGATCACCCATTTACCTTCTATCACAAGTCTCCATCATTGGATGAAATGACATATCTAGTTGCCACAGTCAAAGATCACTGCCCTATGGCATTTAGTGACTCTTAGGGATGATTCAATTTGGGTGTCCAGGAACATTTGAGCACTCAATGGGATAGGAGGAGCTTGGGCTAGTGTTTACCCAGCCACTCAAACCTAATAGAATAGACAATTTTGATCCCACGATGAAAGGTGAGAGAGATTTAGCAATTGGCAACTTTGTACTAGCCAACACTACAAGTTTCAACATCACATGAGATAGCATCAAAAAATCAAAATGGAATACGATCTCCAAAAAATGAGAGATATTATTGTAGGTCTCTGCAACATGGTCCTATAGCACCTAGAATCACATCCATACCTAGCACGAGCTCCAAGATATACCCCCTCAAAGATCATTGCCCTATGGCATTTAGTGAATCTTAGGGACGTTTCGGTTCGATGTGCCCGAGAATGTTCAAGCACTCAATGGGATGGGATGAGCTTGGGGCTAGGGTTTATTTGGTTACCTAGAGCTAATGGAATAAATAGTTTGATGCCATGATGAATAGTGAGGGAAATTTGGTAGTTGGCAACTTTGTACTGGCCAACACTACAAGTTTCAGCATCACCTGAGATGGTGTCGCAAAATCAAAATGGAATAAGATCTCTAAAAAGTGACAGAGATTATTGTAAGTATCTGCAACATAGTCCTATGGCACCTATAATTACATCCATACCTTGCACAAGCTCTAAGATATGCCCTGTCACAAATTATTTCCCTATGGCATTTAGTGACTCTTAGGGATGTTTCAGTTCGGCGTGCCTGAGAACATTTGAGAAATCAAAGGGATGGGATGAGCTTGAGGCTAGGGTTTGCCTAGCCACTTAGAGCTAACAAAATAGACAATTTGATTCCATGATGAACAATGAGGGAGATTTGGTAGTTGGCAACTTTGTACTAGCCAACATTACAAGTTTCAGCATCACCTGAGATGGGATCAAAAAATCAAAATACAGTAAGATCTCCAAAAAGTGAGAGAGGTTATTGTAGGTCTCTACAACATGGTCCTATAGCACCTAGAACTACATCCATACCTTACACGAGCTTTGAGATATGCCCCATCAAATATCATTGCCCTATGGCATTTAGTGAATCTTAGGGATGTTTCAGTTCGGCTTACCCAAGAATGTTCAAGCACTCAAAAGGATGGGACAAGCTTGGGGATATGGTTTACCTAGCCACCTAAAGCTAATAGAATAGACAGTTTGATCCCACAATGAATGGTGAGAGAGATTTGGCAATTGACAACTTTGTATTGGCCAACACTACAAGTTTCAATATCACTCGAGATGCCATCGCAAAATCAAAATGGAATAAGATCTCCAAAAAGTGAGAGAGGTTATTGTAGGTCTCCAAAACATAGTCCTATAGCACCTAGAATTGCATCCATACCTTGAATGAGGTCTGAGATATGCCCTATCAAAGATTGCTGCCCTATGACATTTAGTGACTCTTAGGGATGTTTCAGTTTGGTGTGCTCAAGAATGTTTGAGCACTCAAAGGGATGGGATGAGCTTTGAGCTAGGGTTTACTTGACCACCCATAGCTAATGGAATAGATAGTTTGATCTCACAATGAATGGTGAGGGAGATTTGGAAGTTGGCATCTTTGTACTAGCCAACACTACAAGTTTTAGCATCACCCAAGATGGCAGCACAAAATCAAAATAGAATAAGATCTCTAAAAAGTGAGAGAGGTTATTATAGGTATCTACAGCATGGTCCAATAGCACCTAGAATCACATCCATACCTTGCACGAGCTATGAGATATGCCCTGTCAAAAATTGCTTCCCTATGGCATTTAGTGACACTTAGGGACATTTCAGTTCAGCATGCCCGAGAACATTCAAGCAATAAATGAGATGGGACAAGCTTGGGGCTAAGGTTTACCTAGCCACCCAAAGGTAACATAATAGATAGTTTGATACCACAATGAATGGTGAGGAAGATTTGGCAGTTGGCAACTTTGTATTGGCCAACACTACAAGTTTTAGCATCACCTAAGATGGTGTCACAAAATCAAAATAGAATAAGATCTCCAAAAAGAAAGAAAGGTTATTGTAGGTCTTCGCAACATAGTCCTATAGCACCTAGAATTGCATCCATACCTCACACAAGCTTTAAGATATGCCTCATCAAAGATTGTTGCCCTATGGCATTTAGTGACTCTTGAGGATGTTTTAGTTTAGCATGCTTGAGAATGTTCAAGCACTCAATGGGATGGGATGAGCTTTGGAGTAGGGTTTACCCAGCCACTTGGAGCTAACATACTAGATAGTTTGATCCCATGATAAATGGTGAGGGAGATTTGGTAGTTGGCAACTTTGTACTAGTCAACACTACAAGTTTCACCATCACCTAAGATGACATCGTAAAATCAAAATAGAGTAAGATCTCCAAAAAATGAGAGAGATTATTATAGGTCCCCATAATATAGTCCTGTAGCACCTAGATTCACATCCATACCTTGTATGAGCTTCAAGATGTGTCCCATCAAACACCGCTACCCTATGACATTTAGTGACTCTGAGGGACATTTAGGTTTAGCATGCCCGAGAATGTTTGAGTACTCAACAAGATGGGAGGAGCTTGGGGCTAGTGTTTACCCAGCCACCCAAAGCTAATGGAATAGAAAGATTGATCCCATGACAAAAGGTGAGAGAGATTTGGTAGTTGGCACCTTTGTATTGGCCAACACTACAAGTTTTGGCCAACACTACAAGTTTCAATATCACCCAAGATGGCATCACAAAAACAAAATAGAATAAGATCTCTAAAAATTAAGAGAGGTTATTGTAGGTCTCCATAATGTGGTCCTATAACACCTAGAATCACATTCATACCTTGCATAAGCTCCAAGATATGCATCGTCAAAGATTGTTGCCCTATGGCATTTATTTTTCTCTTAGGGATGTTTTGGTTCGACATGCCCAAGAATGTTTGAGTGCTCAACAGGATGGGAAAAGCTTAGGGATAGGGTTTACCTAGCCCCTTGGAGCTAATAGAATAGATAGTTCAATCCCATGATGAATGGTGAGGGAGGTTTGGTAGTTGGCAATTTTGTACTGGCCAACACTACAAGTTTCAGCATCACCCAAGATGGCATCGCAAAATCAAAATTTAAAAAGATCTTCAAAAAGAAAGAGAGGTTATTGTAGGTCTCCAAAATATGGTCCTATAGCACCTATAATCACATCTATACCTTGCACGAGGTCTAAGATATGCCCCATCAAAGATCGCTGCCCTATGGCATTTAGTGACTCTTAGGGATGTTTCAATTTGGTGTGCCCAAGAACGTTCAAGCACTCAAAGGGATGGGATGAGCTTGGGGCTAGGGTTTTCCTAGTCACTTGGAGCTAAAAAAATAGATAGTTCAATCCCATGAAAAATGGTGAGGGAGATTTGGTAGTTAGTAACTCTATACTGGCCAACACTACAAGTTTCAACATCACTTGAGATGGCATCACAAAATCAAAATGGAATAAGATCTCTAAAAGGTGAGAGAGGTTATTGTATATCTCTAAAACATGGTCATATAACACCTAGAATCACATTCATACCCCGCACAAGCTGTGAGATATACCTCATCAAAGATCATTCCCCTATGGCATTTAGTTACTCTTTGGGACATTTCAGTTTGGTGTGCCTGAGAATGTTTGATCACTCAAAGGGATGGAATGAGCTTGGAACTAGGGTTTACCCAGCCACTTGGAGCTAATGGAATAGATAGTTTAGTCCAATGGTAAATGGTGAGGGAGATTTGGCAGTTGGCAACTTTGTACTGGCCAACACTACAAGTTTTAGCATCACCTGAGATGGTGTCACAAAATCAAAATGGAGTAAGATCTCCAAAGAGAGAGAGAGAGAGAGAGAGAGAGAGAGAGAGAGAGAGAGAGAGAGAGAGAGAGAGAGAGAGAGAGAGAGAGAGATTATTATAGATCTCCACAACATGGTCATATAGCACCTAGAATCGCATCCACACCTTGCACAAGCTTCGAGATATGCCTCGTCAAAGATCACTACCCTATGACATTTAGTGACTCTTAGGGACATTTCGGTTCGTTGTGCCCAAGTAAATTTTACCACTCAATAGGATAGAATGATCTTAGGGGTAGGGTTTACCCAGCCACCTAGAACTAACAAAATAGACAATTTGATCGCATGACAAATGGTGAGAGATATATAAGCAATATATGTATTCCTAGGCCACTTTGTGCAAGATATGAACAAAAGTTGTTAATTAGGAAAAATTGTGTCTTTTTGAATTTTCAGTCAAGATAGCCTAGGATTAGGTGTTTTTAGTTGTTTTTTAATAGTTTGGAACCTTTTACAAGTCCTAGAAGTGAAATCTAGCGAACTTTGCAAAAGTTGCACTTTTTGTGCAAAATTGCAAAAGTTGTAAAATTTTCTTTAAAATGAAAATCTGACCGAAAGCCTTCTAACCTTCAAAAAAATGTTTTCAATGCTGATATACCTGAGCATAGATAGATACAACTTCCCAAAATTCCATTTGCAACATTTTTGCAAAAGTTGCAAAAGTTGCTTAAGCAACTTTTTGAGCAACATTGCAACTTTTGAACAATTTTTGTTCTTTACATATTTAGGTCAAATGGGTCCATCTAGGACTATTCTAGGACCCTAGTTAATATTCCTAGGACCTATTACATAGAAAAATACCTTAGTTTCCCATGAATATTAAAAGGAAATGAATAAGCAATTGGCTACCAGCTACAGATATTTCAAAGACATTGAAAACAATATATATTATTCTTTCAAGAAAAATGAGGTACCAATTTTGAAAATAAGATTGAAATGATTCCCATCAGTGGCATGACCAAGAACTACCTTTTTAATATAGTGACCAATAGTTGGCCTCACTCCTATGCCTTCTCATTCCTACAAAGGAAATCTTAATATACATATGAATATATATAGAGGAATTGCAACTACATCTATTAAATATACAAAGTAAGATATAGAAAACCTGCTTAATAGAGAGATTAATCTGAGAGAAAAGGACAATTAAAAATCAAATGGTTATCTTAGTGCCATTTAGGGTATGCCAATTACTTAGGATGAAGAGACAAAACCTACATCTATTAGAAAAGAGTTCACATGTACACTGACACAAAATTTTCAGATAGAGAAATAACAAGTGCTATAGAATTGTCCATAGAGAAATGTGAAGTGAAGCCTCAAATTGGCTCATTAGTAAGAAAAGAATCTAGTTACACACTTCATTCCAACACCACATATGTTTCAATTAGAAATTCTTATTCATCAATGGCCTTGGATTTATAGGACTTGGGAAGCCAGGATACTCAAGCTGGGCATGATCCCTCAAAATTCACATCAAAATATATTAATGATCTTAACAGAACAATGAAAAGCTCATTGTCACCTTTAAATGGAGACTTGAGTTTAAATGGAGATTTTTAGTTCCCAAAAATGTCCCATTCAAGTAGTAGGAGCACCCATCTAGACTCATCAAAGAAGGAACCTAAGGATCCTAGATAGTTCACTTAGGATAAGTTGTGATGCAGTAGTGCACTGTGGAAGCTTCTAAAAGGCAAGCCACTAGGAAATTAGATAAGGTTGGAATCCTTCAAATTTCCCAAAAATAGGGTTTAGTGCTGGGAAACTTATCACAACCATCAATAATGAACTTATCATAGGTTATCACAACCCAAACAAGGTAAGGAAACTAATCACTAGGTTTGCCTAAGTTCAAAAGCACCAAAACATAAGGATTCTCCAAAAGCATAATAAGGGAACATACCCCCAAACATGAACAAAAGAGAAAAATGACCATGGAATGGAATACAAACACACCTTAGACCTATTAAGGTTTGTATACAGTAGATAAAGTGATTCGGTTGTGTCAAAACAACACTAATATATAGTTATTGTAGTTTTCCATTAAAAAGGCTAATAGCCCTTCAAATTGTAAGTTGAACATAATATGTAAAAACCCCACATGAAGACACATTTTAAAGTGAGATTCAAACACCTTTTTAGGACATATAAAACAATGTAAACCTCACAAACTGGAAGACACTAGAAGCCACTATTGTAACAACATTTGGAAAGTGTTGATAGGCCTAATTAGGCTACAGTTGCACTATAGGTACCCTTTCACACGTGACAATCTGCAAAAAAATTATTGGAACATCTAGGGGCATGTGAAACAAGTCCAAATCCAAAGTTATAGACCTTGGATCACTATGGAAAAAAGTTATAGAGACTGTGGTGAAATGTTGAATGGTGCATGTATGGAGCCATACACCTAGGGTATGGTGGAAAAATTCATTCCTTGCTTGGCCATCTATAAAACCTACAAAATCATGAAGTACACTGATAGGGCTTGGATTCCACTAAGGGGCATGAAATTCTCATTGTGGAAAGTGCCAAAACAACAAGGCCCTAGGTGAAACCCTTAGTTTAATGCTTATTTCTAGGCACCTTCAACAAAACTTGAATAACTTGCAAACTACAAAGGATCAAAACATGAAACCATGTGTAAATGAAAGATAACTCACCCTTCTAACTCCTGGGCTCACTAGCACATGTCCCAATATCTATACAATGCTCTGAAACACAAAATTTTACAAGAAAAATAGGTTATTTTATTGATTTCTTGCCAACTTAAGTACATCATACCTATCACCTGCTTATAAGGGATAGTATAGGCTATCCCCAATAGTTATAAGGTTGGTTTGAATCAACTAGCCCTTTGGGGAAGATTTTTTGAAAGTTTAACAACTTTTTAAGAAATTGCCCAAAAGTTGTCAAGCAACTTTTGAGAAACTATGAAAAGAAAGACAATCAAACCAAACTTCCTAAAATGAAATTGTTCTAAACAACCCAATCTACCATGGAAACTAGTACAATCTACAAAAACAATGTCAAAAATTCCTTAAAACTCAAAAACTCAATAATTTTGCCTTCAAATATAATGCTATTACATGCTGACTATACACAATGATATTAACTTCTCTCATTTTAGGGTTTGGAAAGTCTTTATATCTCCTCTTAGGTCTTTTCCCTTCATCCTTATGGTTTTCATTAGCCTCCTTCAAGTTTTAAAACGAAAATCCACAATTTCTTACAAAATCAGCATTTTGCAAAAATTTCAAAATTGCAATATAGCAACTTTTGGATTTTTCTTACTTGCTCTTCTTAACACTTCTAACTTGTTATTTAGGCTATCCCTTAGCAATTCCATGCTAGGGACCCTTCCCTAAGCTAATTAATCATCCCTTAGGTTACTCATTACCATATAGCAATGTATGGCTTGATTTTTAGGCCAAAATAGAGACTCTTCTAAGGACATTAAATGACATCCAATACCCTAACTACCACGCCTAGGTCCAATGACCCTTATTCTACATACAAGGCTTACTTGGAGCATAACACAAAAAAATGAAAAGGTGAGGGCCCTATGATTCAAGGTACCCCTACACCACACACACTCTCTCTCTCTCCCTCTCTCCCTATTCAATCTAATGAACCAACTGGATTTTCTCTACATTTTAATGTCTCAAGTATTGCCTCATGGTCTGATTCACAAACTTTCCAAAGAATCTTATTATGTGGTTTTCCATAATATTTTATCAAGTGGACATTTGATGCGACAACAAGGTTTGAATAATGAAGAATCTTCCTCTATTTTTGCCAATCTTTGAATAACCATAAGTTAGGGTTCTTCATAGAATATCGTCTAAGCCATGTGTTGGTTACAACCACCACACTGATATGGTACTCTAAACCTTCACCATCTATAACTGAGTGATCCAATTATTTTTTGTCTTGGACACAATGACACAAATAATAATCTATCCCTTCTTAATTGTCTTCAAGTACAAAAACAACAAAAATATAGCCTGTAGTGATAAATGTGGAAAATGTGGTCATTAATTTAGAAAATACTTAAGTAAAAGTTATAAAGTTACATACTAAAATTACAAAGATATATATATTACTAGGTTGCACTAGATCAGACAAGTGGTCAAAGTCAATGGACAAATCCATCTCTACCATTTAAAGTACTTATGGGGGATGATAGGTGTCAATTGGATTCAAAACCTGAATATCACATTTGTCTACCCCTTCAGTCAACTCACACTCATCCCAATTTTCCTCTACACATGATGGATAATAGCATACCATTTTTCATGTGTGGATACTCCATAAACCTAAATCAGAGCTTCTAGAAGATTGCAACTCACTTGATCATGTTAGTGTGTAACAATCCTCATATGGTGCAACATTAGTATTATCTATCAACTAAAAAAATCTATGAACCGTAGACTCACCTTCCTTACTTGGACCCATTGTAGCATTACACCACTGAATGATGGATTTTTCATCTATCAATATTGCTCCATCTTTGTACTTTAGTTCTTCATGAGCTAAGGTTCTTTTGATGCATGCACTTGCAACATCGTACTCTCCCTTTCCATGATCACCCTCTATGAAATTCTACATATATTGAATTCTACACAACCTGTGCATCCTGCTCAACCAATAGAACATCCATGCATTCTTGAATTGAGATGTGCAATTGTCTGACCAAATAATGTGTTGACAATATGGTATGCCCCTATTAGCCAAATCTCCATTAAATAGTTGAAAACAAACATGTACAAACTCCATAGAATGTGATCAATCATTGCTGATGTAAAAATGGTACTCTCTCAAAATCTTCCTGTCATCCTTTGTACTTGTAAGTGAATGCATAAATGTTATGTGAACAAATATGGAAACTTGTGGAGAAGTAGAATACTTTTCTTGTACTTCATTTCGTGGTTATAGTTTTTAATTCTCTATGAAGTCTACATTCAAAACAATAGTATCTAGTGGCAATGCATCCTTGCACAACTTGAATTGCAAATCTAGCCATCGAGCTCTATGTGTATGCCTTGCATACTCATAAATAATCTTTTCATGAAAAATCTTCATGAAATCATACACTGAAATCTTTTCAATGACTAAATCACATCTTTTACCTTATTTCCCATCTTTTAGAGCATATGTCACTGTCTTATAATTTTCATAATCTACTATTTTATTTCCAATTGCATGTGTACTATCCATATGTTCACAAGTTGATAAAATTTTCAAAGAACCACAAAATAAGGATGTACCATCCAAGAATGATGTCTTGTAAATTTGTTGGCCGTCCCCTATTTCACATAAAATGTTGGATATGAATTCCCTTGAAGATCTAGGTGGCTAATTCATGTCACAATCTTACAAAACAAACTTAGAATGCAAAAACACACATATATGCCTTAAAACATCAAAAAGGTTAGAAAATTCAATATGTATCCTACAATAACAAGTTGTGTGTGTGTGATTTATCTTCACATAAAAAGGTTTAACCATCTCAAAAAATCTTTGACTTATTCAAATTTGAGGATACATACCTATAAATTGTGCAAAAAATTATGTTTGAGTTCAGTTCAAAAAATGTTTTGCATGTGGGTCATGATTTTGGCTACCAATCCTCCTTCTTACAACATCTCTTTGATTAGGGAAAATATGTGTGTTATTTGTCCAAAAATCTTTGATCAATGATTTCAAAGCTTCACTAATTTCTTTATCATTTTGTGGTAGTCTACTGTTAAAAGTCCATAACTCATTTTTTGTTGGATCTTCCAATCCCTCATGCCTTAGCATGGCTCTCCTTAGAGTACCTCTACCAATTTTCAATGTTTTTCTTGTCTTTCTCATGAGTCAAGCTTTTTTCATTTGGGTACTTACTATTGTCAATGTAAGTACTCATCTTGTGATATTACTATCTTTGGTTCATGATTTAGAACCCACTTTTTCATAAGCACTCATTAGATTCTTTACAATGTTTTTTTCATTTGAATCATCCATCGCTCTTAGCCCAAGAATCTTCATGATAGACCTAAATTTCAAATTCCTCATCATTTCAACAAATAGTTGGCATTGACCTGTAATAATTAATTCTTCAAAGAATAATCTCCACATATGATTAACTTTTTTTTGACAAGTATGCTTGCTAATCTTGTCATGCATTGATTTCAAAATGTTAGTATCAATATCAATCAAATATTTTGGTCTTCTAAAATGAATTATAGAAGGTGTTATAATCTCTTCCATTGCCTCAACATTTTGAACATCAACATAAGGTTGAGTGCTTTGCATACCTTGAACTGAATGTACCTTGGCAATAAGATGCAAAAGATGGAATATGACCTACTTGATATGTTTTTGATTAGGTAAAATAGGTTTTACAGGGATCCTGAAACCCAAAGTTTAACAAAGAAAAGAGCTAAATAAAATAGTCTAAAAAAAAAAAAACTGCCTCAAAAGGCCAGAGACAAAATAAGGCCCATAGCCAGTGACCAAAGGCTAGAGAGGAAAGGACATGTGAGCAGGCTAGTGCTCGTCTGTGTCCATGGCCTGCAAGATTTTTGCAACATCATTTTCCTTTTGAATGGCCACGCCCTCTTGAATCCTGGTAGGAGTGTTCATCTGGTTCCCCTGATTCGCCTGGTCACTGGCCTCTTTCTGAAGAACATCCCAGTTGAATCCTTGCTTTGTGTTTTACTCTGCATCCCTTTCAAGGCCAGTGATAGTCAGATAGTCCCCTAGATTGACAATGTTCTCATTCAAGGTGTGAAGGGTGTCCATTATCTGTTTGGTTATTATCTAGTGGACAGAATCCAACCTTTGGACCTTCTACTCAAGCTGGGTGAGTCTGTCATCGTGATGGCCTCTGGAGACCTGACCTCTGTCTTTCTCCTGGCTACCCACCTGGTCATTTCTTCTTCTGGCATCCTGGTCCTTGTCAGTTTCCTAGTTGTTTGGTTGGTTGCTCCTATCCTTCAGAACCTCAATTTCCTGAAAAAGCCACTTGATGGATCGAAAGTTGTTAATTAGACTGTTCTTTGCATTGTTCAAGAAGTTGAAGCCAGTTTCACACACATTGTCAGAGAGAACCAAAAGAGTAGGGTCAATGAGCTCATCGTATTGGGTGCTTTTGTCAAGGTCCTCAACCACCTAGATTTTGGCAGGTTCTCTAACAATACCTAAACTGACTTTGTCCCCATAGAAGTTCCTCCAGGCTTTCCTCTTATTCTTTCTGATAACTTGCCCCCCTTTTTCAACCATGATTTCAATCATCTCCTCTGGGGGTGAAATGGGAACCTCCTGAGGCGAATTGGGTTGGGTGGGGCTGGGGGGCACGTCAATAAGGTTACTGGGATGTTCCTAGGGCAGGACCTGGTTTACTTTTCTTTTCTTGGGGTTATCGTTGGGGTCCATAGGGGTCACCGCCTCCTTGTCATTTTCTCTCCCCTTATCTTCTTCCATCTCAATATCCTTCCTCATCTCTGAATCCTCCTCCTCAGACTCTGTATCAGACTCCACTTCATCATCACTAGCCTCTTTCTCCTCCTTGAGATGAGGAGAGGGGGGGATTGGGTGAAGACATTTGGGGCTCTTCCTACTAGGGATGCGGGGATCACAGGTAGCAGGGGTAACTTTGCATGGGATGTCAATTTTCTCTAATTTCACTTCAAGCTCATCCCTAGAATCAAAATTGGCGGTGTCCTCTGAAGCATTTCCCGAAACCCCAATGGTTTTACCAATAGTGAGAGTTTTCAAGAACTCATAAAGTAGAAGCAGGAGACCCTCATGGAGGGCATGGTTTTTAACAGGGAATTTCTTGAACCCCTCTATATTCTTGGCCATGGAGGTGAAAATGTAAAACGGAAGAGAAATTTTCACATTGTGTCTAAAATGATGAGTCCTAATTCTATCAAACCTGGGGTCAAGTGTAATGTCCCTTTTCTGATTTTGTATGATATTTCCAACCTTAATCAGATCTTTAAGATCAAACAACTGCTATCACAAAGATCCACCAAATTTCTTAAGAAACCCCAAATCGGGTATGTCGAAAATAGTGCCAAAAAGCTTCACAGCTTCACCTGTTATTAATAAATCTGAAAGTAGACATTTTTACAGAAATTTGAGCAGCATAACAGCCTATAAAATGTCATTTCCAGATCTATATAACATGCACACAATAGCTCCCAAATGGAGGACAAAAACAATGCTCATCGGGCTCCCGAAATTAACACAAAATGCCCGGAAAGACCACAAAAACACCCATAAACTATCTCAGAAGATTAATCATGTCCCAATACATATATTTAGCTCTATTTTAACAGCTTAAAGTCTGAAATACAGCAGCAACCAAAACTGATATGAAATGCTCAACTAAAAACACCAAACTCATGCAAAAAACACACCCAAAAACCCACAAATCTACACTGTTCAGCACAAAGGCAAACTCTGTATGAGCATGCACATGGAATGGCTTCAAACTCCCGTCCTTAGCCTTCTTGGAAACCTGCAAACTCCCGTTCTTGGGTCTCCCTGGAAACCTGCAAACTCCCGTTCTTGGGTCTCCTTCTCCACAAGTTTGGCAGCCTCTGAAGAATAACAAAGAATGAGCGAAAATCAAGTCTGGAATGAGCCCAAAATGCCTCCAAACCCCTTAAAAGAGGGCATAACTGTAACTCACGTCCAAGAGAGGTTAATGAAACTTATTTTAATAATAATTTTCATTTATTAGTCCAATGGTTTCCAAAGATTAACTCCCTTTTTCCGAAACTTCACTTTCTTGGGCCTGCCTGCCTTAGCAAAGATTTTCTTTTTTAATTATTTGAAAAGGGGACATGACAAGTCCTCCCCTCCCAAACATTTCTTGTCCTCAAGCAATGGCTGAATAATAAACCAATCAATCCACCTGGATCCCAAATGTAGTCATGAACTATACTACTACCAATTAACACAGGCTCCTGCAATATCCTCTGCAATATGACCAAGAGGAATCCATAATCAAATTGACAATTATAGCTCAACCAAACTCCGAAATCACCACTACCACAATCAAAAACCCATGAGGCACAAACTCTTAGAGCATCAGAACCCAAGTAAAGTGGAAAAATCAAACTACCAACACAGTAAATACCATCAACGCATCCCACTAGCCTATATGGAATGTACAATCCAACTCTGCAACAATGGTGAACCCTCTCGAATGAAACTGTACCAAGTATGGAGAATCCACACACTGTACAACTCCTGCAGTCAACACAACTCTGCAAATCATCGGCCACTATCTCATAACCATAACTCCCATACACTGCTGATGGTGAAAAGACATTACAAGATAAAGAGTAAGAAATGGAATCCAAACCAAATTTGTCTGCCATCAACTCCTCAGCGCAAGGATCAAATGCTAACTGATGTACATACCCTGCAATATAATGTTGATAAAAAAAACCAACCTCAGTCAATAGCTCACCATGAAGAAGTGATACAACCCACTGTGACTGATCACCAGCTAAGTCAAGAGATGTCATAGCCAAAGGAGTAGAATCAATAACAACACCTGCTAAAGCATCACTCCAAAACTCCTGCTCTAAGTCATGTATTATCAACCTGTCAATTGCAGGACCTATCACCATGTCATGCCCATCACAACTCTCATCCTGAGGCATCAAACTATCCCATAACTGATGATAAGCACTAGGAACCAAAGTACATCTCTGTATCATCATCTCATCAACATGGTCATCAAAGGTAGATAGATGAGCATACCTCACAGTGTAATGCCGATAGAATGCACCAATCTCAGTCAGTGGCTCAGACTGCAATCCAAATGTAACTAACTGTAATCGATCATTAACCAAGTTGGAACTGACTACTACCTCTGAAGACATTGCGAAGGGAGTAGTATTACTAGCAGGAACCATGCCAACTGTCGACTCACCAACATCACACATGACCTTTGATACATCACTAGTCTCTGTGCCTTCAGTACTAGAGGCCACCACCCTATTAGGCATACAATAATCTACTACAATACCCAACTCAACTAAACCTAACTCTAGTGGGAATGAACCTGATATGCCAATGTTAGTATCAAGGATGGATGCATCCCCATCTCCACTGTCTCTGACAATCTCAGCCATGGACATCCTCGAATCACCAAACACCATAGCTTGTGACTGTATAGAATCAGATAAAGACTGTAGTCGCTCTAACTCCATGGTCACCTTAGCCAAATGAAACTGTGACTCCTTGAAAGCCAACTGTGTACTCTCAAGAATCTCAGAAGTCACCTCAAGCTGCTCAGTAAGCTCACTCACCTCATCTTCCTTGGCCAACAATGCATCATATGCTGTACTACCCCACTCCATAAGATAATCTTTGTCAGCTACCAACTCCATATAACTCTGTCTCAAAATCCGAATAGCCTCCCATAAAGAGTGGATCTCTATCAAGGAAAGATAACTTCCTTCCTGCTCATCATTAGTAGGAGAACCCCATCCATAAACTGCTAACAACTGACGAGCAGCATCAAAATGTTGGCAAGTGATAGCAATGTCTTGGTCACTAACTCTCAACTGATTAGACACATGATGACACTGGCTTGACTGTCTCCTACAAACCTCCTCTGATGCACTGTCTGAAGGAGTGTCCTCAAAGTTACTAGTCTCTAGAGTATTACCATCCATATCCTGTGAATCAAATCTAAAGCTCATATCAACATACGGAGTATCAAAAACTGTAGCACTGCTGTCCAACTCCTCTATACCCAAAGAAACTAAGTCTTCAAAATTTCCCACTACATCCTCCTGGATGTCATCAATGCCAATATGATCCTGGGACTCATCTATACACACTGCCAAATATGAAACATCATCAACACATTCTAGCAAGTATGGTCGACTGGATATATGAACAAAGCCCAACACCGGTGTATAAAAAATAATACCAACATCAGACAAGATACTGGCACAAGAAAAGACAACATCGTGTAATCTGCTAATCAAATCCATGATAGCACCCAAACAAACACTGCTACCAAAAAGTGTTAAAGATCTCCAGTCAACTGAATCCCAAATGCCAATATAACAATCTCGAGTCCATATCCGTAAACTAGAATCAACTGGTAACTCAAGCAAACTCCTCATTTGAGTAATATGACCAATACCAACTAACTCCACATACCTGTCATGATGAGATAATGAAGTCACAATACTATCTTGGTTCACCTTCAGCTGGCTGGACAAATCATGTGAAGTACTACCAGCCTCAACCTCATGTGATGAAGCATCTAACTGTGCCTGGTACTCTTTCTCAGCAAAGTCATGAATGCTCAATGTTTGCTCATCTCTACCAGGTATCTCACCATCCTGCACAACAACATCCTCATAATCATCATCTGAACCCACTACATTGTAGTCACTGCTTGTTGTAACTATACCATCTTGAATACCTGTGGCATCACCCTTTGACAACCTGTAAACAATTGTCTCAATTTGAGTATCAAGTTGACTGTTACTATCAATCTGTGTGATATCCTTTCCCACCACCTCCTGTGGCAGAGTAGAATCTGAGACCTCTACCTGGCTATCAGCTAGTTTCTCAAACTCCTCATGCAAGTTCTTATGAATTGTGTCATCTGTCCTGTGAGAAAATTTGCCAAATAGAAATCTAGTCAACTTATCCACCTTAGCTGGGTCGGACAACATGTCATTCATTATACGGTGGTGCTCAACCAACTGTTTAGACATGTCATGGCTTATTTTCATAAGTTTATCTCGAATGTCTAAATAACCATCCTTCCTACTGTTTTGACTCTGGATATCAATTGTCCAAGATCGTGTCCTCTGAGACTCTGTACTATACCTGTCCATTCTGGATAAAGTAGAGTGTAACCCCAATAGGATATAACTTCTTCAAACACCAAGAACTAACATGCAATTGATTAGAAGTAGCATGCAACCATAGATTTTGACATGCAACTGATTAGAAGCAACATGCAACCACCAAATTATGACATGCAAGATCTGGGTAGTTGTCAAAACTGACATGCAAGATCTGGGTAGTTGTCAAAACTGATATACAAACTTCTACAACCACCAAATTCACCAAGAACTAACATGAAACTATAGATTTGGACATGCAACTAATTAGAAGCAACATGCAACCACCAAATTATGGCATCCAAGATCTGGGTAGTTGTCAAAACTGACATGCAAGATCTGGGTAGTTGTGAAAACTGACATGCAAACTTCTACAACCACCAAATTCACCAAGAACTAACATGAAAATGATTAGAAGTAGCATGCACCCATTAATTTTGACATGCATCTAATTAGAAGAAAAATGCAACCATAAATTATGACATGCAAGATTTGGGTAGTTCTCAAAACTGAAATGCAAGATCTGGGTAGTTGTCAAAACTGACCTGCAAACTTCTACAAACCCTCAGGCTGGCAAGATCATGGCTTTGATACCACTGTAATGTCCCTTTTCTGATTTTGTATGATATTTCCAACCTTAATCAGATCTTTAAGATCAAACAACTGCTATCACAAAGATCCACCAAATTTCTTAAGAAACCCCAAATTGGGTATGTCGAAAATAGTGCCAAAAAGCTTCACAGCTTCACCTGTTATTAATAAATCTGAAAGTAGACATTTTTACAGAAATTTGAGCAGCATAACAGCCTATAAAATGTCATTTCTAGATCTGTATAACATGCACACAATAGCTCCCAAATGGAGGACAAAAACAATGCTCATCGGGCTCCCGAAAATTAACACAAAATGCCCGGAAAGACCACAAAAACACCCATAAACTATCTCAGAAGATTAATCATGTCCCAATACATATATTCAGCTCTATTTTAACAGCTTAAAGTCTGAAATACAGCAGCAACCAAAACTGATATGAAATGCTCAACTAAAAACACCAAACTCATGCAAAAAACACACCCAAAAACCCACAAATCTACACTGTTCAGCACAAAGGCAAACTCTGTATGAGCATGCACATGGAATGGCTTCAAACTCCCGTCCTTAGCCTTCCTGGAAACCTGCAAACTCCCATTCTTGGGTCTCCCTGGAAACTTGCAAACTCCCGTTCTTGGGTCTCCTTCTCCACAGGTTTGGCAGCCTCTGAAGAATAACAAAGAATGAGCGAAAATCAAGTCTGGAATGAGCCCAAAATGCCTCCAAACCCCTTAAAAGAGGGCATAACTGTAACTCACGTCCAAGAGAGGTTAATGAAACTTATTTTAATAATAATTTTCATTTATTAGTCCAACGGTTTCCAAAGATTAACTCCCTTTTTCCGAAACTTCACTTTCTTGGGCCTGCCTACCTTAGCAAAGATTTTCTTTTTTAATTATTTGAAAAGGGGACATGGCATCAAGAGTGACATATTCAATGATAATCCTGAGAACATACCTCCAAAACTTTTTGATGGACTCAATGTCATAGAAGGTGTCAATCTTGACCAGTTTTCTTTTCTCCTTATCATCCTTGACAAAGTCATTAACAACATTGGCAGACATCTTCTTGTCCCTATAGAAGTTCAAGCCATCCTGAGAAAGTCTAGTTACCTCCGCAATAAGACCCTCAGTGATTTGGTCAGAAACTCCATCAATTTTGACCCTGCCATTTTGCCAGGAATCAACCATAGCTTTAGTGACCGTCGTATGAAAACCATGAAGCTTCTCCATGTATTTAGTTATACCACCCTTCTGGAGCTTTCTCCAGACCTTCCTCTTCTCTTTCCACCTCTTCGCTTTGCCCCATGGCTCTCTTCTGATCCTTTCTCCCACCATTGCTGATTTCAAATTAACTAACCCTAATCCACTAGCAGTTTTGCCAAATTTAGAGTAGCATAAGGCGCTGAGAGCGGAAATGATTTTGCGTTGGTTAATGGGTTTATTTTTGGCTTCCTTATGCTCGTGTCTTCCGTACACGTGATTATGAAATCCAAATAACTCCAAATAATTCCCTTTTTAAAGTACGATTTATAAAATCCTATCATCGTTAAAGAGATGTTATGTTGGTGGGGTGGATTTTCTCCTTTCGGATTAGCTCAGTCGTCGCCACCAAAAAAACATTATTGCTTCCCCACATCATCATCGAGTTACTTACAACTGCTTCATTGGCAAACCAGTCAGCGATCGTGTTTGCTTCACGATAAACGTGGTTGACGTGGAAGTTTTTTAATTTCCTTAGGTTTGATTTTAGGTACTCAATAATGCTTTTGATGGTCCAGGAGGGTTTAGTGGCTCCTAGAATGCAATTTATTATATTTAAGGAGTCACCTTCAAGCCACGGCTGCTCAATCCCTGAGGTCAGTGCCAACTTAACAATGAATCTAGTAGCACTAGCTTCAGCTAGATGATTGGTTTGGTGGCCAATAGGGGAAGAGATAGCAGCAATGCCACCTCCCGAGCTATTTCTTATGATTCCTCCGCATCCAGCTGGCCTTGGATTCCCCTTGGCCACCCCATCAAAATTGGCTTTATGCTAGTTCTCAGGGGGAAAAGACCAAATAGCCTCCTGTCTTCTTTTGATGCTATCTTATTTCCTAGCTTTGTTGTTCCCTCCAACCTTAATGTCTCCTTCTCTGGTAATGGCATAGTTCTCTATCATTAGGCCTTTGATTTTCTCAGCTATAATAACCTCAGGAGCTTCCCTATCTCTGAAAATCCTATTGTTGTGCTCCTTCCAAATTCCCTAATAGAAGTGTGGGAGGATCCAGGAGCTTAATAGCTAAGATTTCAATCTTTGGTGGTGGCTTCTCCATTGACTAAAGAAGTCTTGGATGCAAGCTGGACGACACCAATTGAAGTCTAGGTTAGTAGTCAAATGGCTCCACACCCTAGAGGAGAAGGGGTAGTGGATGAACATATGATTAATCGTTTCCTGATCTTGCTTACAGAGGCAACATCTATTAGGTAAGATTTGGCCTCTCTTGGTTAAATTATCCTGGGTGAGGATTTTATCTTGTAAGAGGAGCCAAAAAAAATGTTTATCTTAGGCGTAAGCCTAGGGATCTAGGCTTTGGCCCAAATAGGTTTCTCCTCTTTGCTCACTAGGGATAGATAGCCAAAGGCCATAGAGTAAAGGCCTCCTGAAGAATCTCCCCAAACTAAAGAGTTGCCATTTTGGTTGGTGAAGATGGCATTTAGAGAGGACATTAAAGGCTTGAGGTCCTGCGAAAGATCAGCTAGATTGTGCCATTCATTACCATTTCTATAGTTTCTAACCATCAAACCATATCTGCCAATATACTAATCAACCCACCTCCCAAAAATGGGGTTATTAATGAGGGGTTCCTGACACAGCCAGCTATCCTACCAAAAAAGAATTTTGTCTCCCATTCTAACTTTCCATTTAGCCTTGGATTTTGCAAGGGGGAGGGCCTTTAAGATCCCATTCCAAATGTGGGATCCTGTCGGCAGCTCAGCCCCTTGAAATATGGAGAAAAGTGATTGTCTCTCCAGATATTTCTCAGCCAAAATATCCCTCCAAACACCTGTGCTTTGGGCCAAAGATGTTTAGCCAAAAGGGATTGATTAAGGTGAGAAATTTTTCTAGTACCAAGACCTCCCTAGCTTTTGGGCTGGCAGACAAGGTCCTAAGCAACCAGGTGGTATCTCTTGTGATCATCAATCCCTGTCCAGAGAAAATTTCTTTGAATCCTCTCCATTCTTTCTGCAAACTTAACCAAAATCCTAAAAAGACTGAGGGCATAGGTTGGGAGGTTTTGGAGAATAGAGTTAACCAAAGAGCATTTGCCTACTTGACTGAGTGTGGCCCCTTTCCAACCTACAAGTTTCCTATTGAAGTTATCTATAATGCTAATCCAAAAGGAATCTAGAGGTTTCGTACCAAGAGGTAGCCCAAGACAAGTCGCAGGCAGGGACCCAATGCCACAACCTAGGATGTGAGAAATTTTCCTCTACCTTTCCAAGGGGGTGTTGAGGAACACCTACTTGATATGTTGATGTTGTGCCTTCAACATGACATGATGGAGTGTGTACATTTTCAGATCTACAAATTAGTATCTATTCAACATAAGATGATGATATGACTCCAACATTGGAAGATGGTGTAGCTTCACAATTCAATTGCCTTCTTGAGCATAACAGTCTCAATCGTTCTCTTTATCTTTCCAATTCTTCCTTTTTGTTTCTTTGTATAAGTGGTTCTTGTTCCTCTTCAAAAGTCAATTCTTCTTTATTTCTTTGAAATTTTCTTTGTTCACATAGTAGTTTTATTTTATCTTTTTTTAATTGTCAAATCTCTCTCCCTTTCTTCCATTGTTTGAGTTTTTGGTTTCTTCCTTGGCATGATGATGATTTCTATATGTCAAATCATTCAAACATTTGAATTACTTACAATTTGTAAATTAAAAATCATTCAAATACATATACAAATTATAATTATTTCAATGAATACATAATATATATTGAGCAACTTGTCAAATTTCTAACCATTTCCAAATAACAATTCATTCAAACATACAAATTTCAATGAATTCACTATATATTAAACATGTCAAATTATAATCAAATTTGTCTCTATATAACAACAAAGAATATTTAAAAATGACTACGCTAACCTTTTCTATAGAAATAATATTCAAAAAGCCTTCAAATAGTGTATCCAATGATTGAATTTGGTGTTTGTTGGCTTCAAATAGAATGAAAGAATGTTCAAAAAGCCTTCAAATAGGGTTTGCTAACTTTCAACAACTTGAAACCAGTGTTTTCTATCGAAACAAAAAAAAAAACAAAAATCAAAAGCAGAATATGGATCAACAGGGACCCAAACTTTTGTTATGACCTTTTTTTGGTGTTTTCATATAGTGCATATGCACTAGTGCGTATGCACTATGTGAAAAATAATCTCTCCCTGTCACACCATCCCCCATCCCCTACTCTCTCTCACTCTCTCTCTCCTCCTTCATCCCCTCCTCTCTCTCACTCTCTCTCCTCTCCCATCCCCTACTCTCGCTATATCTATCTCCTTCTCCCACTCCCTCTCCCACTGCCTACTCTCTCTCACTCTCTCTCTCCTATCCCCTACTCTCTCTCACTCTCTCTCATCTCTCATCCCCTACTCTCTATTTCTCTCGCTCTCCTCTCCCATCCCCTACTCTATCTCTCTTGGGCTAATCTCTCTCTATCTATCTCCCTCTCCCACTCCATCTCCCACTACCTAATCTCTCTCCCCAATCCCCTACTCTCTCTCTTACACACACACACACTCCCATCCCCCCTCTCTCTTGCTCTCTCTCACACTCCCTCTCCCACTACTACTCTCTCTATCTATCTATCTCCCTCTCCCACTACCTACTCTCTCCAATTCCCTACTCTCTCTCTTACTCTCCCTCTCCCACCAACTACTCTCTCTCACTCTCTTTCCCATCCCCTACTCTCTCTCTCCTCTCTCATCCCCTACACTCTCTCACAAACACACACTCCCATCCCCCTCTCTCTCGCTCTCCCTCTCCCAGTTCCTCTCTCACCTCCTACTCTCTCACCTCCTACTCTCTCTCACCTCCTACTCTCTCTCCCATCTCATACTCTCTCTCTTACATACACTCACATCCCCCCTCTCTCTATCTCTTGCTCTCCCTCTGCCACTCCCTCTCCCATCGCTACTCTCTATCTATCTATCTCCCTCTCTCACTCGTTCTCCCATCACTTACTCTCTCTCCCATCCCCTACTCTCTCTCTCTCTTGCTCTCCCTCTCCCACTCCCTCTTCCACTGCCTTCTCTCTCTCTCTCTCTCTCCCTCTCTCTCCCTCTCTCTCTCTCTCTCTCTCTCTCTCCCTTCCTCCCTTCCTCCCTCCATCTCTCCCATCCCCTACTCTCTCTCTCACTCTTCCTCCCTCACTCCTCTCATTGCCTATTCTCTCTCTCATTCCCTCTCCCACTCCCTCTCCCACTGCCTACTCTCTCTCACTCTCTCTCATCCCCTACTCTCTGTCAATCTCACTTTCTCCCTCTCTACTCTCTCTCCCCCATCCCCTAATCTCACTCTCTCTCTCTCTCCCATCCTTTAATCTCTCTTTGTCACCCCCTACTCACTCTCACACTCTGTCCCATCCCCTACTCTCTCTCTTAGGCTACTTTATCTCTCTCCCCTCTCCCATCCCCTACTCTCTGTCTTTCACATACACACTCCCATCCCCCTCTCTCTCTCCTCTCCCATCCCCTACTCTCTCTTACACACACTCACATTCCCCCTCTCTCTCTCTCTCCCTCTCCCACTACCTACTTTCTCTCTCACTCTCTCTCACTCTCCCATTCCCTACTCTCACTCTCTCCCCCATCCCCTACCCCCTCTCTACCACCCCAACTCTCTCTCACACTCTCACACTCTCTCCCATCCTCTACTCTCTCTCTTACACACACTCCCATCCCCCCTCTCTCCCTCTCCCATGGCCTACTCTCTCTCTCCCATACCCTACTCTCTCTCAAGTTTCTCTCTCCCTCTCCCCTATCCCATCCCCTACTCTCTATTTCACACGCACACTCCCATCCCCCTCTCTTTCTTGCTTTCTCTCTCTCTCTCTCACTCCCATCCTCCTCTCTCTCTCTCTCACTCTCCCTCTCCCACTCCTTCTCCCACTGCCTACTCTCTCTCTCCCATCCTCTACTCTCAATCTCTCTCTCCCATCTCATACTCTCTCTCTACCACCCCCTACTCTCTCTCACACTCTCTCTCATCCCCTACTCTCTCTCTTTTACACACAGTCCCATCTCCCTCTCTCTCTCCATCTCCCACTCCCTCTCCCACCACCTACTCTCTCTCTCCCATCCCCTACTCTCAATCTCTCTCTCCCATCTCGTACTCTCTCTCTACCACCCCCTACTCTCTCACACACTCTCTCCCATCCCTTACACTCTCTCTCTTACACATAGTCTCATCCCCCTCTTGCTCTCCCACTGCCTACTCTCTCTCTCTCACTCTCTATACCATCCCCTACTCTCTCTCTCTTGGGCCTCTCTCTCTCTCTCCCCTCTCCTATCCCCTACTTTCTCTCTTTCATACACACACTCTCCCCCCTCTCTCTCCTCTCCCATCCCCTACTCTCTCTTTCTCTCTCTCTCTCCCTCTCTCCCTCTCCCACTCCCACTGCCTCTCCCACTTCCTACTCCCTCTCTAATCTCTCCCATCCCCTACACTCACTCTCTCTCTCTCTCTCTAATCTCTCCCATCCCTCTCCCCTCTCCCATACCCTACTTTATCTCTCTCACACACACACACACTCCCATCCCCCCTCCTTTCTCTCTCTTGCTCTTGCTCTACCTCTCTCCTTCTCTCTCTATTGATATTTAGGTCTTAATAGTGTGTGCATACTAAAGCACACATGGATGATTAAGACCCAAATTTAAAAATCTTTAAATAGTAGTGCACACACACTATTTAAAGGTTTACATTCTGCCAAGCCTAAGGCTTGGTTTGGCCTTGGGGATCCAACCCAAAGGTTTGGAGTCTCTAAACTAGTCTAAGATGTGTTTTTTTGGAAACATACAAAAAATGATTGATTTTTCTTGTGTTCTCTCCTTCAAGTTTCCTTGTGATTGAGCATCAATAAAGTCAGGTTACATGACATTGCAGGTCTTTGTGTTAGCTATATAACCATATAATTTATTTTTTATTTGAACTATTTCAAGCCTTTCAACTATTTCAAGCCTTTCAACTATAATTTATTTTGAATGTATGTCCATTTTTGGTCAAAAATCAACATGTAGTAATTGGGATGTAGATTTTAGCTCATTCATCAAATTTCACAACAACTTAGTTTTTTAGAAATTAGACTCCATTTTACACACTTTGAAAAAAAGAATTTTAGATTTTAGATTATTTTTCAATCATTTCTAGGGGGCACACAAATATTTCACATTTTTGGTATGTGTCCAATTAAAAAATTCATTAAAAAAATACAGATTATAAAATTACTCAAAAAATCTGGGATAAACTACATAGTGTTAGGTAACTTTTGACTAGAGTGATTAAAGAATATTTTTAAAAAAATTAAAATTTTTGGGGGGCCACACTTTGTACTGTGTTATTTTTTTTCTAAATAAATAGTACCACTTTTTGTGGCCCCCTTTTTTAAGGACCTAAAACTAAACCATTTTGGAAAAAAATTAGTAGTTTAGAAACTAAATTCAAAGGACTACTACTTTTTTTTTTGTCATATCTTAAAATTTTGAGTGTAACTATCTTCAAATTCTTGTTGAAGTTCAGAAATTATTGATTTGAGAAGGAAAAAAAAAAGAGGTGTCCACTTATAGCCCCCTTTTGGCACCACAACTTGGTGCATTTACCCAAACCCAAGGTATGTAAGACTTAATTAATTTTAATCTGAACTCATTAGTAATAAGAATGCTAGTGTTATGAAAAGAAGTAAGATCAAAGATACAACATATTTTTTACATGAAGTTGAACCTAATATATTCAAGGATACATTAAAGGATGATGATTGGATGAAAGGAATAAAAGAGGAGATTGATCAGATAGAGATGAACAAAATATGGACTTTTGTACCCAAACCTACTGATAAAAATGAGACATGTACTAAGTGGAGTTTTCATAAATAACTTGAATGAGAAAGGAGAGGTAATTATAAATAAAGAAAGATTGGTTTGTAAAGGGTATGCTCAAGAAAAAGGTCTTGATTATGGTGAGACATTCACCCTTGTTGCAAGATTTAAAGGAGTCAGAATACTTCTAGGTTATGTTGCATACAAAGAATTCAATGTATATCAAATGGATGTCAAATTTTTTATTCTGAATGGAATACTTGAAGAAGAGGTATACTTTAAACAACTTGAAGGATTTTTCACTAAGAATGGTAAGAATATGGTTTTAAAATTGTTTAAAGCATTGTATGGATTGAAACAAGCACTAGAATCATGGAATGAAAGACTTCACTCTCATTTTATGAAAATTAGATTCAATGTACTAGTGACAACAATAATGTATATCTTAAGGTTGAAAATGAGGATAAAAATTTGATTATTGAAATATTTTTTGATGACATAATTTTGGTGGAAATGAAGTAATGAGAAGATTGGTTGTAGATGAAATGACAAAGGAATTTGATATTTCTATGATAAGTGAACTTAAATTATTTATAGGTCTTCAAGTACAACATATATATAGAAGTATTTACATATGTCAAACAAAGTATATCAAGGAGATATTGCAAACATTTCGAATAGAAGATTCAAAACCAGTTAGCACACCTATGATAATAGGTTGTGAATAATCTAATGAGGATGATTAAAAAGAGGTAAATAGAACCCTATATAGATGAATTTTAGATAGGTTGTAGCATGTTGCTCATATTAGATTGGATGTTTCTCATGCAGTTGGCATAGTTGTTGGATTTTTATCAAATCCAAAAGAGTCTCATATGATAGAAGTGAAAAGGATATTCAAATATCTTAAAGGAATAGAAGACAATGGTTTATGGTATGGAAAACAAGGAGACATTATTTTAAATGTATTTACAAATGTAGATTGGGATGGTAATGTTGATGAGAGGAAAAGTACTAATGGAAGAGCTTTCTTTCTTGGAGAAAGATTAGTGTCATGGATGAGAAAAAAATGTATTTCACAAGCTACTGCAGACATAGAATACGTTGTTGCATCTATAAATTATCAATACATAATTTTGACTAATAAAATTATTGAAGGTATCCATGAGAAGGCCCTAATAGAACCAGAAGTGATACATTGTGACAAAACAAGTTCTATAAATATTTCAAATATTTCTATGATGCATTTAGAGACAAAACATATTGCTATATAGTATCATTCTCTAAGAGAAAAAGTGTAGGATAAAGAGGTCAAATTTGAGTATAGTTCTACAAAGGATAAAGTTGTAGAAATGTTTACCAAATCACTACCAAAGGAGAGATTTTAATATCTCATAAGTATATTAGGGGTCAATCCCCTATCTGCTATCGACTAGAGGAAATATGAAAATTGCATCAGTTCATATGTCTTAATTAGAATATCATATGCATGAATTGATGTGTGGGTAAACAACTCCAGTGAGGGAGAAGTCTTAACATATTCAGGAGAAAGGTCAAGTATGAACAAGTCAAGCATAATCAAAAGAAATTGTTGCAAGAGGAAAGCATACAAGAATACATAACTTGTTATCTTTGGCATTGTTGTTAAAGGGGCAGAAGTATCCATAGATAGTTTGAAAAAACCATAGACAAGCATAAGGGAGAGAATGACTTAAAGGGGGAATGTATTGGGGAGAAGAGTGATGTGAAAGGGGAGATGTTACCCAAAGGGGGAGAAGAGTACTAAAGGATAAAATTAGTATGAGAAGAAAAAGTATATATAGTGATGAAGAGCACAAAAGGGAGTAGTATGTTGGTTAAGAAAAACATTACTACAAAGATCACATATAAAGATGCTACACAAGAAGATGAAGAAGATAGGGTATTGATCAAGGAGAATTTTATGCAAAAGGATAAGAGGAAAAATGTTTCCATTTTTGTCTATAGTGATGAATGATCACAAGTGTGTTGTCATAAATACCAAAGGGGGATATTATTGGCATAACCTATTAATGGTGATGTTTGTTGGCATAACTATTGAAGAAATATAATTAGGATATTTTTAATTATGTTTGATGTTGAGTTGGTGAAGATTGAAACAAGATTTGATGATAGGTAAATCATTTATGTGTATACCAATAATTTGGAATACTTATATAAACCCTTATATTCAAAAGTTTCAATGAATTTGACTCCCCAAATGGAGGCTTAAAGCTTCCTAGGACCATACCGTGCAAAGATCCAACATTGATGAAAATGACTCTTGGGTAGAGTAAACAAGACCCTGTAAGGAACACTATGAAATGGAATATTAAAATAGATATCATGCAATGAGTGTACAAGAATACAGAGATCTCCATGGGTTCATACATGTTAAGAAAATAGTAAAACTAAGCAAGATAAGCAAAGACAATCTAACATGGATCAAAGATTACTAATCCATACTAATTGAAACAAGATTTTCTGAGCTAGATGCAAGAAAGAAAGAGAAATATAACACTAAATAATAATGAAAAATCTCTCAAAATGTGCTTAATGAATTAAATGGGAAAGTAGAAAAGTGAGCCTAGCACAAATCAAGATCCAAGATTCCTTGAAATGGGGATAGGGCTTCCTTTTTAAAAACCTGGAAATGAGTGGGTGGTCAAATTTAAGAGGAAAAGTAATGGAAGAATATGGTTAAGAGGCAAAAGGAAAGGCTAAGATAAAGATGGAAAACCAATGAGTGGTTAGGATTAAGAGACAAAAAATTTCAAAAGTCAAAGATTCCATTCTCATTGGAAAGTGCACTTAAGTGGTGGGATTTCCTTTTTTATCTATTTTAGAAAAAGGTGATTGCCATGTGCACGTAGGATAAAGGGGATTTATTATATAATTGAAAAGCCACACATTTGCTTAAATAAATAAACTTAGGATAAGGTGATAAAATTTTAGGATATAATCAAATAAATGATTATGTGATGACTTGATAAAAGATTATTGATTAATTAATTGTTCAAAATTGAATTACACATAACAACGGTCTAGCATTTTAATTTAATATTAATTAGTTAGAAAGAGGCTTATAGTTTACTAGACCAAAAATGAATGATTATAACTTTCCCATTTTGAGTCATTGTCTAGGCAACATGATTTTGTTGATATCATATAATTGTTTTGAAATAATGACATGTTCCTAAAGAGACTGACTCTGAACTTGATCAAATAAATAATAATGAGATTAATAGAAATTTTTTCTAAAGTTAATTGAATTAAACACAACTAGCCTAATTTTGAACTTGATTGAACACAAATAAAAAATTCTTGATAGCACTAGTTTCAAACTTGATTTAACTAGAATCGATGACAAGGTTCCTGAATGCACAACTTGGTGTGGAGCAATGAAATTGTTAGAGTAATAAAGTATTTTCTTATTAATTAAATCATATTGATTTAATTATTAAGTCACTTATTATCTCTAGTTTACTTAAGCTAAACTTTGGGCATATAATAAATAATTCTTTTATTAATTAGTATCATGCAACCTAGGTTAGTTAATTGTTAGGATTTTGATCTCCTTTTTATAAGGATTGATCTCTTTGTAATTCATTAATTCACTTTTGATTATAGAAATCTTTTTCTTCTCATCAATAATATCTTATTTGTGGATCTAGGAATTCCAGCCTCCATAGCTTTTGCCTCTCTATTTCTATAACAAGTGTTTGCATGCAAGTGATTCTTGGGAGCTATGGGGTTGATCTTTCATCAACATCAATATGGTATTAGAGCTCCATATCTTTATACCCCTATTCTGTCTATGACAATTTAAGCTTGGCTTTCAGATCTATGTCTTTTTTTTTAAAGGGTTTCAGTTTTTTGAGCTTTTTTGTACTAAATCTGGGGGATCACCTTTCTCGATGCACTTTGAGCCCAAAAAAACCTCACCATTCAACTCAGAGCACCCAAAAACCCTTATTTTCATATAGAATTTGTCCAATTTGAACATAGTTGGAATCTAAGGCAAAAATGTATTGCTCTGAGATTGGGGATGTATCTCGAGGTAGTGATTTTGCAATTTTTAGCATAGAGATCGAGATTTTTGGCACAAAAATTGATATATTTTGGCACAAAATTTGAGACATTTTTGTATGAAAATCAAGATTTCTAGGCACAAAAATTGAGATTTTTGGACCAAATCAAGATTTTTACATGAAATGTGAATTTTGGTTCCCAAATCAAGATTTTTGGCACACATCCTAAGATTTTTTGGTACAAAATTCAAGATTTTTGGCATACAAATCGAGGTGCATTTGCATGAAAATTAATGTCATTTGTCAGGAATCCTAAGGTAATATCTAGTATTGTTGTCAAGCTTCCCTGCATTCTGGCACAGATTCTGAGGCAATTCTTTTTTTTTCCCTTCCAGTACTTTTTTGACCTACATGTGGTTTTTATATCGTAACTTGCTCATTCAGACTTCATTTTTTACTGAGCCAATTCCAGTAGTGCAGGTATTTTCAGTTTTGGTGTTTTTTTATGGTTGTTTTGGCTTGCAAAGTAAGGAGTACTATTTTTCACTCTGAGAGACATATCTTGAGGCATTACATTTTCCAGATTCTGCTCCAGGCACATCCCATTCTTTTTTCTTTTTTTTTTGCATTTCGGTGGATATCTTAGTTGTTTTAGGTATGGAGATCAATTTTGTTTCTTAAGATGATTTTTCATGGGTTTTAATGTCTCTTTTATCATCCTTATATCTCTTTTTATCTTTATTGACATCCTTTTGTAGTATTTTTGCAAATGCACTGAGATAAAGTGCCACTCTATTGCATTTCGAGATCTTGCACATCTTTGTGTTTTCTTGTACTCGCACTAAATTAAAAAGTTCCTTGAGGGGTTTCATGTTGGCCATATTTGAAATCTTCCTTTTTCAAGTGAGTGTTCCTTCCATGACATTAGCCTCATGATGTGTCGATGACATGTGCAATTATAGGTATTTTGACCTCTTTTGCACTCTTGATGTTCCTAGTTCTTCTTTATACAGGAGATAGTTGTATTCAATTGTAGTTTTCAAGTCTTACCTCTTAGCATTATAGGGTGTTTATTTTGGTTCTATTTCTTTCTTTCTTTAATGGAGTGAGCTATATATTCAGTATTTGATCCTATGTACTAGGCAATTGCAATGGTTGGATACCTATGCATTTTGGTATAATGGATCATTTACCATATAGACATTCTTTCATTCCTATTTTTGGAGGCCATGAAGATACCTTCCATCTTTGATTGATCAATTCTTTAGACTTAGTCTTCTCTACCTAGTCATGTTCTATATAGTGGAGGTTCTTTAGATCAATAGTTTGAAAGTGTTCGTAGCTACATGCTTTAGTGGTGTTCTTCACAATCATCTTTTGTTCCTATCTTCTAGGACATTCCCTAGTTTGGAGGCTTCTTTAGTCCTTCACTAGTTCTTTCAACATTCTTTCCATCTCTTTTTTGGGGTAGGGTTTTTCCCATGTGGTTTTCTCTATTTCTCCTCTTTTTAGAGATTTTTTTTGTGCTTGGGTACCTCATTAGGCCTTATTGTTGGGACCCAATTCTCCTTTCAGTAGTAGTTTAAGTTTTTAGCTACTCCCTAAGTTTATCTTAAGGGGGGGGTGTTAGAGTAATAAAGTATTTTCTTATTAATTAAATCATATCGATTTAATTATTAAGTCACTTATTAGCTTAGGTGCTTGTATGTGGGTGATTCTTGGGAGATTTGGGGTTGATCTTTCATCAACTTCAACAAAAACTGACATTTAGACTGATCAAACAATATCATAGTATGATGTGATGAGAACTAATATGCCCCTTATCAAATTAAGCATATGCCTCGAGAACTTTGATGGAGGCAATGAAATCACTTATGTAGGAGATTTAATAATCTCAACTTGATGTGAAGTGATGAAGCTATTATGCCCCTAGATATGATATCTTGATTGATTTGTATATTTAAAGATCAATGATAGAATATTCCTAACCCCTCAGGATCGAAATCAAAATGATATTGAGGAGATGTAGAAATGAGATAGATTTGATCAGTTTAATGCTAAGTAAGGTTGAAAATGACTGATAATTGATTAAAGAATATTTGAAGAGCATTTGGACCAAGTTTGACAACCTAGTGATGAAACATTGAGCTAGTTGACCAAGTTTGACCAATTTGATGAAGGTGGACCAAAAATGTGTAGAACTGATATCAGGTCAAATTGAATAATTTTGAAGAAATTTGAATGGTAATCTTGGATTTCAATTTCATCTTGAAAATGGATTGATGGGGTGAAAATTAACTCTTGGATGATTAGATGATGAGATGATGATTTTGATAATTAACTCTTTTTATCTTAGAGGACAAAGGAGATTGAACTTGAAGATTTGAAAAAAAAATTGATTAAATATGAGGACAAATGATGGAAGTAGATGAAAAGATGATGAAGAGATAATTGCAGTTGATTGCTAAGAGATGATGATGACCAGTTTTGTCTAACTTTGATCAAATGGAGATGCTCTCCTACTTTCATGTAGAATGAAAAAGACCAAAATGCAATCCTAGAATGGAAAAGTTCAAGTGCAAAGTGTATAAGTCTTATTTCTCCTTTATGATATCATCATCAAGCCTAATTTAAAGGACGTGGTGAGATCATACAACCGTCACTAGTGTTGGTGCCAACAATAGGGTGTAAATATGATCATTATTGGATAAAATATTGGAAACTAACATGTGCATCAAAGGCACAGATGCTAAGATGAATTAGGCTAAGTTTTCTATTAATATTAAAAGATTACACCAACATTAAGGGATAAGCGCCAAGATAACCATAAGTATGGTCTTGTGTAAACAAGAATAATGAAGGTAGTCAAGGATTTAGTTCAAATTCACCTAAATGTTTGAATCTATTAAGTTGAGGTATCTGCAACATTTCAATCATGATGAAGACCCTTATCATAGACACTTGATCATCGATCTTAATAGCTCTTAGAATGTACACTTGCAAGAAGTAGTCAAAAAAGTTTCCTCATGCCCCCATATTGGAAATGTAGTATAGACTAGGTGACTAGGGGGGCGAATCGAGAACCAATACAACTTTTACCTTTAATTCATCACTATATAATTTAATCTAATTGCATGTATGAAAGAATGAAAGAAGTAGAATATTCATAACACTTTGACACAATATTTGGTAACCTAGAAAAATTTCAAATAGAAAGTAAAATTGTGGTGGGGATGACACCCACAAGCTTTAGTGTTGCATTATAAAGTCAGCCTATTAAAGCTTATAATTGATCACTTCTAGTGATCTACCCTATTAGGAGCAATAAGGAATGTTAGGTCCACCTTCTGAAAGGATTTATAATATACAATAAAATATATACTCTATTAGGAGATTTGGAATAAGACTATTAAGTCCACCTTATTAGAGGATTTGATTAATGCACCTGCCAGGATGAATCAGTTGTAGATCTTTGATCTACAAGTTTGTTTTCTAAATGAGATTTCTTTGAATAATAATTGTCACCTTGTTGTGATAGATAAGTCTCTTCTTTTCCTTATACTAGGTGTAGCCTTCTTTAATTCACACTCATGCTTCTTCTACTTGTTCACATACTTATTTGGATATGATATAATACACTACATATATACCAATCTACTTAATTATCTTCTGGAGTCAGCTACAATACCAAATTCTAACAATCTTCACTAAGTCGGCCCACTGCTGCAACTTGGGTCATGAAGACAACTCTAGTGAAGTTTTGACACTCGGCAAACACTCAAAAGACTTTGACACTCGGTTGACATTGAAGCTCAGTCCATATAGATCACTTGGAGTAACAAGAACTCGATTAGTACTGAATGACTTACTGTATACTAAAGAACTCAATAGACATTGAATTACTTGGTTGACACTACATGGCTCAATCAGCACTACCTTTGTTCACTTTGTTAACGTTGTAAGCTTGGTAGACTCTACTACACTTAGTTAATACTATACTTCTTCTTAGAAGCTCGATAGACATTATAAAACTTGGCAAGCACTCTATTCTGTCTCAAATGCTCAGTAGACACTATGAAGCTCGACATGAACTATAATCTAGCTAATTAGCTTGGTAGCAATTGAAACACTTGGTTAACACTGCTAGCAGTATGATAAGCTTAGTAGCAATGTAAACAATTGACAAAGTGTTAAGTCACTAATAGACAAATGATTTGACCATAAGGCCAACACCCCAATCCCCTAGTCATGTGACATTGTAGATAAAATAAGGAACATCAACAAAAATTGGCAATAGAAAACCAAACACACAAAGAAAATTCATAGTCATAGCTCAATTGTGTCAGTTTAAGCTCTATGTTAAGATTGTCATTGATGTTGTAAAAGCTTATGCTTGCTAGTGAGTAGGATAAGTGTTGAGAAATTTTTTTTTTGAGATCGATAGTGATGAAGGGTACTCCCCTTAACACCAAAAACACACAACAAAAATGGAGAAACAAAAATTTGAAAGAACATAAAATTGACTTCTTATTATATCCAAAAGTATGGAATCATAGATTTCAAAATTACAACATGTAAAGCAACATGGGCATTTTTGTTACAATAATTTGTAAGATAGAACCACGAACAACACATAGAACTTCTCCAAACAACCTTATGGCCATTCCTCATAGAAGTAATTTTCCACCATCCAGGAAGGTTCTAGACATTTATCCCTAACCTTTGAGACTAATCAACCCTAAAATTATCATATTTATTACATTTAGTCAGCTCAAAATAATTACAAATTATGTTTTTAGGTAGCACAACTTTTGGAGGCCATAACTTTTTAATCATAAACTTGATTAGCTATTATGACCACTTTTTAGAAATGATTTCTCATGATGTACAATGCTGGACAATGGAAGTGTTTTTCACATAGGGTTTGACCTCGTTTTGGAGCCTCTAAAGCCTTCACAATTGAGCTCAAAGTTTTTACACCAATTTTTTTTACCAAAAATCTGCAATAACTTCACCAAAGTAAATGATATGGAAATGAAACTCAACTGGTAGGCTAATATGACTAAGATGAACCTCCACCTATGAAATTAGGACATTTTGAGCTTGTATAACCAACTTACTAAAAATAGTAAGTTTTTCACAAATATCAACTCTACACTCCCTTACTAAAAAATTATAAACAAAACTATTTTTGGTGATGCAAGATTTTCCTTACACCCAGGATGCTCCTACATGAGATAGTGTTGAGAAACATTGGTTGTGGTGATGTTTAGAAACACCTGTTATGCCTCTAGACAAAGATGGTATGGAATTTCCCCTAGTTAGACTTAGATAGAGATCAATTCCAAACCATGGATATGTGTTGCAAAGTCAATTGGGTTGTAGTCATAGCTATGAGCTGATAGATGGAGTGTGAATGTCACAAGTGTTGCTTGTTTCTAGGTTTTCACCACTTGGTAGGATTATTGTTTTTGCTACCATGATGCATGTTTACCAAGTTTTTGCCAAGACAATTTTCTTGGTTTTTTTCCCTTAATTTTTAAATTTTTTTATGTTTTTTATATTTTTTAATTTTTTGTTTATGCATTAAATTGTATGTTTACTAGGTTTTCACTAAGATGGTTTTTTTTTAGGAATTTTTATGATTTTTTAAAGATTTTTTCATAATGACTATGTCCATGAAGCTTCCATGCAAATAATGTCACGTATAGAACCTCTTTAGATGAATGGTGTTGATAGGTTCTGGGAGCTATTCTCCTTTTAGTGTTGAGAGTTGATAAGAACCTAATCCAAAAGAAGTCATGATGATGTAGGGACCCAACCATCTGGGTTCAATTATCCCTGTATGGGCATGATTCCACTAATTCTTTAAATTTTCTCTTAAGGCTAGATTGCTTCAAAGGATCAATGATGTACTTTATTTTTATAATTTTTTTTACATTCTTTTCTATTAATATACTCTAAGTGATCAAATGCAACTTATATGCATTCATCTAGTAGTTCAAGCTCTTGGATGTGTGATATTCTATAGTCTTTATGCATTACAAGCCCTTTGAGAGAGACTCTTAGAGAAGGTATATCTACCTCAATAAATAAATAAATAACTTTCTTTAGCCCCATATACAAGGGTGAAAGAAGTAGATCCCTTTGGTGTGTTATTGCTTGTTTTATAAGCCCATAGGAAATAATTGATCTACAAATGTCAATCCTTACTGAAATTATTAACAATTATGAGTAAGATCTTCATAATAGTCTTATTTGATACGTTAATTTGTTTATTACCTTGAGGATAATATATGGAAATAAAGAGATACTTTGAGTATAGAAGTTTGAAAATGACTTGGATTTAGTATTGGAATCCATTACATCCATTTGGGTTGTGCTAATCAAATTGTAGCCATTTTGAAAGTTATTCTTTAAGGTCCCTCTTTATCTTTTCATACTTTAAACCTAAAATTAGGGGTTCAATACACACTTTATCATACATTATTATTGTGCCCCATATTTTTATACATGACATTTTGGTGAACTTGACTTCTTCAATCTCCATTTTTATTTTTGTGTTAGATTTCCTTTCCTTGCTAGATCTACACTTTATTCCATTTTTAGGTGCATGCTTCATACCTATTGATTAGTATTTAGTTCTTCCTTGTGAGATATTTATTTTCATGCATTATCTTGATTCGGTAGTTATATCTTCTAGTAAAGATATATTTCATATTTTTTAGACATATCTTTTATGTATTGTTAGTACATTTGTTTTTCTCTCACATCTTTTTTCATGAACTTTATCACTTTACCTATAGTACCTTGGTTAGAAAAAATTGTAGACTTGTTGGTTCTTTTGATCATGAAATTTCCTTCTTCCCTACAAATATTTATGATACCAACATTATCCCTAATGATTGTAATCCTATCATGAAGAATGTCTCTTCTCTTTCTTCTTGTGATGAAGGTGAAAGATCAAACGTTTCTTCTTCCCAATTTCAAAATATTTCTCATGACTTTTATAAATTAGAACATTAGCTAGCTCAAGAACATTTCAATACCAATGTTATTCTCATCGTAGAATCCTTAAGGGAAATTATTAATAATTATGAACATGACATTAGCCTCTTGTATAGAATTTCCCATCTTATTGATTCCAATGTTGAACCTTTAGTGAATGGTTCTCAAGGGATAGGATATCTTCCTTCTTCTATGAATGTTGAGAATTATTAAGAGATTTATAATTCTATTTATATCATTTCCACTTATGTGCCTCATCTTGTTACCACTTCACTTCAAGTTTCCAATTTTGCACAGTGAGTATTCCTAATCCTACTCTTCTCATAAGTGTTCCATGTGTTTCATTGCCTTCATCTACGCCTTCTTACATCAATATTCCTTTTAAGTATTATGAACCTCTTCCTACCTTTATCTCTCACATTATTTGTGCTTCTCTTAACATTACCTCCATTTCTAATAATTTCCCTAACACATCCAATGTATCCCTTCCTATAATTTCCTCTACCATTTTACTATTAAAAGCCCATCTCAAACAATCTCTTCTTTTCAATAATGAATTGTTTCCTTGAATCATTCCAAGTTCAACATTCTCGCATATGACATTGTTAGTTCTTTGTCCTTAAACAATATCTAATCCATTATTCTTCAACATGTTGAGATAATTCATCTTGAGACCTACAATGGTAATGGTGGTCATATGACTCATGTTAAAACACTTCAAACCTTATGTAGTGACTTTTCTCACCATTATAGGACATTAATGACGAAGCTATTCACTAATACCTTTAAAAATAAATCTTTACATCATATTATTTCTCCTTACCTCTGTATTCTATTGATTACTTTAAAAAAAAATCCAATGCTTTCATTCAACAATATCAAAATAATATTGGTCCTAAAGTTTCTTTGACTAATTTAATGCATTGTAAACAAGGAGTTAAACAAAAATTTGGAAAATTTATTAGTAGATTCAAAAATTTGCATGCTTAGATTTCTTATTTTGTGCTTGATGTTGATATACAATGCATATTAGGTTTTCATTCACAAAAAAATTAGAGATAAGATTCTCCATACTAAATTTAAATATATATTCATAATTATGTGTAGCGCTTCATCATTAATAACTACAAGTGAGTCAATTTGAGAGAGATGCTCCAATGGATCCTATTACTATTGATAAAAAAGGATGTCACATCTCATCTTAATAAGTTTCATAAGCCTAAACACTACATTAAAAAATAAATCATCTAATACTTTATAGATGATCAAGTGGAAGTGACATCTAAAGTTGTGACTCCTTTGCCCTCTATTTTTAGACCTAATCATGCTTATACTACATTATCTAAATCTTTTCATAATGTGATGACAAAGTTAATAAATTTTAACACTGTTGAGCTCCTTAATTTAGATCTATTGACCCAAATAAACCTCTTCCTAGATCTTTTGATTTCAAATCATTTTTCCAATATCATCGTCAAACACCACTAACTCCTCTTAATTATCTCTTTTGATCATCAAGATTTTATTTGAAGTCCAAAATATTTGTGAACTTAGTAAACATAAGCTTCATCATAGTTATAGTCTTATTCCTATATCATCTATTACTCCTTAATCAACATCTTCACCTCCTAGTCAAAATCCTCTTATTGCTATCTCTCAACCTAGTGTGGTTCAATTTTTTCTTCCTTTACAAGGAAAAAAGGAATCAATGTTGATTGATCCTACCTTGCATCAAAAATTTACCAAGACCATAGATAAATAATATTCTCGTTATCATTATCATAAGAATCAAGATATAAGTTGTATCTAAACCTCTCAAACTATTTTATCACCTCATACACCTCCTACTTAACTTTTCTTTGATCATCCCATGACTAAAGTTGCAAATGAAGTGAATGTGAATAAAGTTTAAATGAATAAACATGATAATAGGGTATGTGCAAGATCACGGTGTACCAAACTATGGCCTTAAGTGGCAGTGAAAAATTAGCTAATCAGGGTTATGTCAACTTGACACATAATTTTAAAGTGGTTATGGACTTTATATCAAAAAGTTGTAAGAAAATAATCTGTAGAAAATTGAATGTAGTTTCTAAACTACTAGGCCTTATCAGGAGAAAAAAATAATTGATTGGTCAAAAGTTTGGATTTTAATGCAGTACTAAGAAAATTTCAAGGCGAAAATAAAAAGTAGGTGTATGTCTGACCACCTTAATCAAAATCAAATCATAATATTTTTTTAATATGAATATAGATATAAAAAGTAGACTCATGCTTGGATTTGACGCATATTTTTTGATATTTTTATTCCAAATAAATAATTAAATATGAATTTTCTACCACAACATTTTTGGAAAAAGAAAAACTCTTGTGTCTGACCACCTTAATTAATAGAAAATTTTAACAAATTTTTTTTAAAAAAATTTTCTTATACTAGGCAAAGCATAGAATGTGACGCAACTTTTAGATTTAAAAAATGTTATATCGTTTGAAAGTTATAGCTATTTTTCAATTAGTATGTCAATCAAAACTTTACAATAATTTTCATTGATAATTAACTAATAAATACTTATAGAACTCAAAATTTGAAAGAAATAATATCAATAGAATCTCGAGAGCGATATTAAAAAACCCTTTTCATTTTATTCAATTTTGATCAAAATAACATTGTCAGATGTCAACCCGAAGTCTGAGTGTCACTAAAAACCTCCTCAAACACGTTTTCTGGGTTGCCCGAGCAGGGTTGGTAAATACTAGGCCTAATCAGATATCCGATTAGGCTCGGTGACTTCCAATGCCTATTTGGTGAGAAATTTCAAAAGGCAATTTTTTTCAATTTTAAATATGGAGGGAAATAAATTTATATGGAAATGAACATAAAACAATAACTTTAGACAATTTTAGAAGAAATTATATATTTCGTGACTGTGTGAACAATAATATTATAATTATTATTACATTATACTAATATATATGATTATTATTATTAAATATAATATAGTTTAAAATATAATATAGTGATATATATAATATATATTATTATTAATAAATATATATAATAGTATTATATGAAAAAAATTATTCTATATAATAATATATAATGTTATTATTATTAAATCTACAATCTAGTAACATATTTGATTATTATTGTTATATATTCTAATAATATATTATTAATATATTAAAATATACAATATAATATAATTATTAAATACAATATTGACATGTAATGGGTCAAAGGGGGTCATAGGTCACCCTATGACACCCTTTGACCCATAAGAAAGAGTCTAACATGTCCCTAGTGGTACTAGGACCCCTAGGGACATATGTCATCATGTAATGGGTCGAAGGGGGTCATAGGTCAACCTATGACCCCCTTTGACCAATATGAAGCATTCTGAAATGTCCCTAGGGGTCCTAGGACCCCTAGAGACATATGTCATCATGTAATAGGTCGAAGCGGGTCATAAGTCAACCTATGACCCCCTTTGACCCATATGAAGCATTCTAATATGTCCCTAGGGGTCCTAGGACCCCTAGGGACATATGTCATCATGTAATGCATCGAAGGGGGTCATAGGTCAACCTTTGACCCCCTTTGTCATCATGTAATGGATCGAAGGGACCAATTAGAATAATTCTAATATGTCCCTAGGGGTCCTAGGACCCCAAGCGACATATGTCATCATTTAATGGGTTGAAGGGAGTCATAGGCAAACCTATGACCCCCTTTGATCTAAAAGAATGATTCTAATACGTCCCTTGGGGTCCTAGAACCCCTAGGGACATATGTCATCATGTAATGGGTCGAAAGGGGTCATAGGTAAACCTATGACGCCCTTTCACCTATAAGAATGATCTTAATATGTCCCTAGGGATCCTAGGACTTGTAGGGACATATGTCATCATGTAATGGGTCAAAGGGGGTCATAGGTCAACCTATGACCCCCTTTGACCCATAAGAACGATTATAATATGTCCCTAGGGGTCCTAGGACCCCTAGGGACATATGTCATCATTTATTGGGTCAAAGGGGGTCATAAGTCAACCCATCACCCCTTTTGACCCAAAAAAATGATTCTAATATGTCCCTAGGGGTCCTTGGACCCCTATAGACATATGTCATCATTTAATGGCTCGAAGGGGGTTATAGGTCAACCTATGACCCCCTTTGACCAACAAGAATAATTCTAATATGTCCCTAGGGGTCCTAGGACCCCTAGAGACATATGTCGTCATATAATTGGTCAAAGGGGGTCATAGGTCACCCTATGACCCCCTCTGATCCAAGAGAATGACTCTAATATGTCTCTAGGGGTCCTAGGACCCCTAGGGACATATGTCATCATTTAATTGGTCGAAGGGGGTCATAGGTCAACCTATGATCCCCTTTGACCCACAAGAACGATTCTAATATGTCCCTAGGGGTCCTAAGACCCCTACGGACATATGTCATCATCTAATGGGTTGAAGGAGGTCATAGATCACCCTATCACCCCTTTTTACCCATTAGAATGATTCTAATATATCCTTGAGGGTCTTAGGACCCCTAGGAACATATGTCATCATTTAATGAATTAAAGGGGTCATAGGTCAACCTATGACACCCTTTGACCCACAAGAAAAATTTTAATATGTCCCTAGGGGTCCTAGGACCCCAACAGACATATGTCATCATGTAATGGGTCGAAAGAGGTCATAGGTCAACTTATGACCTTTTTTGACCCATAAGAATGATTCTAATATGTCCTGAGGGGTCCTAGCACCCCTGAGGACATATGTCATCATGTAATAGGTTGAATGTGGTCATAGGTCACCCTATAACCCACATTGACCCATTAGAATGATTCTAATATTTTTCTAGGGGTCCTAAGACCCCTAGGCACATAAGTCATCTTTTATCGGGTCGAACGGGGTCATAGCTCAACCTATGACCCTCTTTGATCCACAATAACGATTCTAATATGTCCTTAGGAGTTTTCGGAGCCCTAGGGACATATATCATCATTAAATGGGTCGAATGGGGTCATAGGTCAACCTATGACCCACATGAACGATTCTAATATGTCCCTAGGTGTCCTAGGAATGCTAGGGACATATGTCATCATTTAATAGGTCGAAGAGCTTCATAGGTCAACCTATGACCCCCTTTGACCCACAAGAATGATTCTAATATGTGCTTAGGGGTCCTAGGACCCATAAGGACATATGTTATCATTTAATGGATCCAAGGGGGTCATAGTTCAAACTATGACCCTCTTTGACCCACAAGAACAATTCTAAATGTCCCTAGGTGTCCTAGGAGCCCTAGAGACATATTAGAATCATTATTTTGGGTCAAAGGGGGTCATAAGTTGATCTATGACCCTCTTTGAACTATTAAATGATGACATATGTCCCTAGGGGTCCTAGTACCCCTAGGGATATATTAGAATCATTCTTGTGGGTCAAACGGGGTCATAGGGTGACCTATGACCCCCTTCAACCCATTACACGATGCAATATGTCCCTAGGGATCCTAGGACCCTTAGGGACATATTAGAACCATTCTTATGGGTCAAAGGGGGTCATAGGGCTACCTATGACCCCCTTCAACACATTAAATGATGACATATGTCCCTAGGGGTCCTATGACCCCTGGGGACATATTAGAATCGTTATTGTGGGTCAAAGGGGGTTATAGTTTAACCTATAACCTCTTTCAACCATTTGAATGATGACATATGTCTCTAGGGCTCCAAGGACCCCTAGGACATATTAGAATCGTTCTTGTGGGTCAAAGAGGGTGTTAGGTTGACCTATGACCCCTTTGGCCCATTAAAAGATAACATATGTCCCTAAGGGTCCTAGGACCCCTAGGGACATTAAAATCATTCTAATGGATCAAAGGGGTTCATAGGGTGACCTATGACGACATTCAACCTATTACATGACGGCATATGTCTCCAAGGGTGCTAGGACCCCTTGGTCAACCTATGACCCTCTTTCACCCACAAGAATGATTATAATATGTCCCTAAGGGTCCTAAGATTTCTAGGGACATATTGCATTATGTAATGGGTTGAAAGGGGTCATAGGTCACCTTATGAACCCCTTTGATCCATTAGAATGATTCTAAAATGTGCCTAGGGGTCCTAGGACAAATAGGAACATATGTCATCATTTAATGGTTCAAAGGGGGTCATAGGTCAACCTATAACCTCTTTTGACTCACAAGAATGATTCTAATATGTCCCTAGAGGTCCTAGGACACCTACAGACATATATAGTCATGTAATGGGTCAAAGGAGGTCATAGGTCAACCTCTGACCACCTTTGACCCATAAGAACGATTGTAATATATCTCGAGGGGTCCTAGGACCCTTGGGGACATATATCTTCATCTAATGAGTTGAAGGGAGTCATAGATTACCCTATGAACCCCTTTGACTCATTAGAATGATTCTAATATGTCCCTAGGTGTCCTAGGACCCCAGGGACATATGTCAACATTTAATGGGTTAAAGGAGGTCATAGGTCAATCTATGACACCCTTTGATCCACAATAACAATTCTAATATGTCCCTAGGGGTCCTAGAACCCCTACGAACATATTTCATCATGTAATGGGTCGAAGGGGGTCATAGGTCAACCTATGACCCGCTTTGACCTATAAGAATGATTCTAATATGTCCCAAGAGGTCCTAGCACGCCTGGAAACAAATGTCGTCAGGTAATATGTTGAATGTCATCATAGGTCACCCTATCATCCCCTGTGACCCATTAGAATGATTATAATATGTCCCTAGGGGTCCTAGGACCCCTAGGGACATATGTGATCATTTATTGGGTCGAAGGGGGTCATAGGTCAATCCATGAACCCCTTTGACCGAAAAGAATGATTCTAATATGTTCTTAAGAATCTTAGGACCCCTACGGACATATGTCATCATTTAATGGCTCGAAGGGGGTCATAGGTCAACCTATGAGCCCCTTTGACCTACAAGAATAATTCAAATATGTCCCTAGGGGTCCTAGGACCCCTAGGGACATATGTCATCATATAATTGGTCAAAGGGGGTCATAGGTCACTCTATGATCCCCTCTGATCCATAAGAACAACTCTAATATGTCCCTAGGGGTCCAAGGACCCCTAGGGACATATGTCATCATTTAATTGGTCAAAGGGGGTCATAGGTCAACCTATGATCCCCTTTGACCCACAAGAACAATTCTAATATGTCCTTAGGGGTCCTAGGACCCCTACGGACATACATCATCATTTAATGGGTCGAAGGACCTATAACCCCCTTTGACCTACTAGAATGATTATAATATGTCTCTAGGGGTCCTATGACCCTTAGGGACATATGTCATCATCTAATTTGGTCGAAGGGGTTCATAGGTCAATCTATGACCCCCTTTGACCCACAATAACGATTTTAATACGTCCATAGGGGTCCTAGGATGCCTAGGGACATATGTCATGATTTAGTGGGTCAAAAAGGGTCATAAATCAACCTATGACCCGCTTTGACCCATATGAAGCATTCTAATATGTCTCTAGGGGTCATAGGACCCTTAAGATATATCTCATTATGTAATGGGTCGAAGAGGGTCATAGGTCAACCTATTACCACCTTTGAGTCATATGAAGCATTATAATATGTCCTTAGGGGTCCTAGGACACCTAAGAACATATGTCATCATGTAATGAGTCGAAGGGGGTCATAGGTCAACCTATGACCCCCTTTGACCCATAAGAATGATTCTAATATGTACCGAAGGGTCCTAAGACTCCTAAGAACATATGTTGTCATGTAATGGGTCAAAAGGGCTCATAGGTCAACCTGTGACTCCTTTTGACCCACAAGAACAATCCTAATATGTCTCTAGGGGTCCTAGGACCCCTAGGGACATATCTCGTCATGTAATGGGTCGAAGGGTGTCATAGGTCACACTATGACCCCCATTGACCCATTAGAACGATTATAATATGTCTCTAGGGGTCCTAGGACCCCTAGGGACATATGTCGTCATTTAATTGGTTGAAGGGGGTCATAGGTCAACCTATGACACCTTTTGACCCATATGAAGCATTCTAATATGTTGCTAGGGGTCCTAGGACCCCTAGGGACATATGTCATCATGTAATGGGTCGAAGGGGGCAATAGATCAACCTATGAACCCCTTTCACCCACAAGAATGATTCTAATATGTCCCTAGGGGTCTTAGGACCCCAACGGACATATGTCGTCATGTAATGGGTCGAAAGAGGTCATAGATCACCGTGTGATGCCCTTTGATCCATTAGAATGATTCTAATATTTTTCTAAGGGTCTTAGGACCCCTAGGGACATATGTCATCATGTAATGCGTTAAAGCGGGTCATAGGTCAACCTATGACCCCCTTTGACCCATAAGAATGATTCTAATATGTCCCTAAGGGTCTTAGGACCCCTAGTGACATATTTCATCATATAATGGGTCGAAGGGGGTCATAGGTCACCTTATGAACCCCTTTGACCCATTAGAATGATTCTAATATGTCTCGAGGGGTCCTAGGACCCTTAGGGAAAAAATTTATCATTTAATGGGTCGAAGGGGGTCATAGGACAACCTATGACCTCCTTTGACTTAGAAGAACGATTCTAATATGTCCCTACGGGTCCTAGAACCCTATGGGACATATTTCATCATGTAATGGGTTGAAGAGGGTCATAGGTCAACCTATGACTCACTTTCACCCATAAGAACGTTTCTAATATGTCTCTAGGGGTCCTAGGACCCCTAGGGACATATGTCATCATGTAATGTGTCGAAGGGAGTCATAGGCCAACCTATGACCCACTTTGACCCATAAAAATGATTATAATATGTCCTTAGGGCTCCTAGGACCCCTAGGGAAAAATGTCATCATGTAATGGGTCGAAAGGGATCATAGGTCACCCTATCACCTCCTTTGACCCATAAAAAAGATTCCAATATATCCCTAAGCATCCTAGGACCCCTAGGGACATATGTTGTCATGTAATGGGTCGAAGTGGATCATAGGTCACCCTATGACTCCCTTGACACATTAGAATGATTATAATATGTCCCTAGGGGTCCTAGGACCCCTAGGGACATATGTCGTCATTTAATGGATCGAAGGAGGTCATAGGTTTGAACCACAAGAATGATTCTAAAATCTCCTTAGGGGTCCTAAGACCCCTAGGGACATATGTCATCATTTAATGGGTCGAAGGGGGTCAAAGGTCAACCTATGACTCTTATTGACCCACAAGAATGATTCTTATATGTCCCTAGGGGTCCTAGGACCCCTAGGGACATATATTGTCATGTAATTGGTTAAAGGGGATCATAGGTCAACCTATGACCCCCTTTGACACACAAGAACGATTCTAATATGTCCCTAGGGGTCTTAGGACCCCTAGGGACACATGTTGTCATTTAATGAGTCAAAGGTGGTCATAGGTCAAGTTATGAGTGCCTTTGACCCATAAGAACGATTCTAATATGTCCCTAGGGGTCCTAGGACCCCTAGGGACATATTTCATCATGTAATTGGTTGAAGAAGGTCATAGATCATCCTATCACCCGTTTTCACCCATTAGAATGATTCTAATATATCCCTAGGGGTCCTAGGACCCCTAGGAACATATGTCATCATTTAATGGATCGAAGAAGGTTATAGGTCAACCTATGACCACCTTTGACCCACAAAAAAAATTCTAATATGTCCATAGGGGTTTTAGGACCCCTACGGACATATGTCATCATGTAATGGGTTGAAGGAGGTCAGAGGTCAACCTATGACCCTTTTTGACCCATAAGAACGATTCTAATATGTCCTGAGGTGTCCTAGCACACTTGGGGACATATGTCGTCATGTAATAGACCACGGTGGGTGAACCCACAATAGTGGGTTATACTTTTTCGGAGGAAGAAATTTCTTCAAAATCGTGAAAGATGATTTTTTTTGCCTAAAAAATTTCGATAAAAAATACCCATATAGTTTCTATCGAAACTAATTTGCACCCTAGTTTTGATCGAAACTGAGTAAATGGAAGAAAAGGGTCCTTAATAGTTTCGATCGAAACTATTTAGGACAAAAAATCAACCTAAATAGTTTCGATAGAAACTATTTAGTTTCTATCGAAACTAAATATTACTAGTTTCTATCAAAACTATGTAAAAACTTTCGATAGAAAGTTAGTTTCTATCGAAACTAGAAAATTAGATGTCTTTTGCAAATTTTATAATAGTTTCAGTTGTTTTCATGGCTTCTAGGCTCAATTACTAGGTCCAGATGGAGCATTGAAATCATGTCATTTTTCATGATAGAAGTACTTTGAACAAGCTTTCTAATGACTATGAATTTGATACATTTTGAATTTGTTAGGTATACATTTTTGCATGTGAATTGAACAGAGGTTCATTCTAAAAAATAAATCTCTATATTGAACGCTCATGGAAAAATAGTAACTAAGAGCAAAAAAAAATTGAAAAATAACTACGGTCTTTGTATTCAGGTCCTATATCAATCAAAAAAATAAAATTTTAAATCACGTAAATATATAATAAGTTACACGTGTCAAAAGCCATGTATGTCCAGATTCATGTTAGGTCAACTTTAAACGCTAATAAAATATGAAATAGTAAGGATAAAAACATCAGATCACCTCTATGGTTTTGGTATGGATGTTAACAAACTAAATTTGAAAGAATCACATTGATATCTATTGTAGAAAAAAAGTTATGTGTGTCAAAAACAATGTCACTTTTTAAAGACCAGGTTTTTAATAACATACTAGTTTTCATGGGAGAAACAATAATTCAATCAAATCAAGTCAAATTTTTTTTTAAAAAATATATATTTAGATTCTACACAGAAAATCCTAAAAGACTCTAGTTTAGTTCATTTTCAAATTCCTAACCGTTAAATGGCAATTTGCATCTGAAAGTGAAAGTTTTCTTGAAAATTCATAGTTCATTGTCAGTTTAGGCAAAAAAGTGTCACCCACAATTTTGGGTGTGTTGAATGTGGTCATAGGTCACCCTACGACCCCCTTTGGACCATTAGAATGATTCTAATATTTCCCTAGGGGTCCTAAAACCCCTAGGGACATATGTCATCTTTTAATGGGTCGAACGGGGTCATAGGTCAATCTATGACCCTCTTTGACCCACAAGAACGATTCTAATATGTCCTTAGGGGTCCTCGGAGCCCTAGGGATATATATCATCATTAAATGAGTCAAAGGGGGTCATAGGTCAACCTATGACCCCTTTTGACCCACAAGAACGATTCTAATATGTCCCTAGGTGTCCTATGACCCCAAGGGACAATATGTCATCATTTAATGGGTCGAAGAGCTTCATAGGTCAACCTATGACCCCCTTTGACCCAAAAAAATGATTCTAATATGTCCTTAGGGGTCCAAGGACCCCTAGGAAATATGCCATCATTTAATGGGTCCAAGGAGGTCATAGGTCAAACTATGACCCTCTTTGACCCACAAGAACGAATATAATATGTCCCTATGTATCCTAGGAGCCTTAGAGACATATTAGAATCATTTTTTTGGGTCAAAGGAGGTCATAGGTTGACTTATGACCTTCTTTGAACCATTAAATGATGACATAGGTCCCTATGGGTCCTAGGAACCCTAGGGACATATTAGAATCATTCTTGTGGGTCAAAGGGGGTCATAGAGTGACCTATGACCCCCTTCGACCCATTACATGATGCAATATGTCCCTAGGGATCTTAGGATTCCTAGGGACATATTAGAACCATTCATATGGGTCAAAGGGGGTCATAGGGTTACCTATGACCCCCTTCGACACATCAAATGATGACATATGTCCCTAAGGGTCCTACGACCCCTAGGGACATATTAGAATCATTCTTGTGGGTCAAAGGGGGTCATAGGTTGACCTATTACCCCTTTCGACCATTTAAATGACGACATATGTCCCTAGGGCTCCGAGGACCCCTAGGGACATATTAGAATCATTCTTGTGGGTCAAAGAGGGTCATAGGTTGATCTATGACCACTTTCGGCCCAATTAAAGATAACATATGTCCCTAGGGGTCCTAGGACCCCTAGGGACATATTAAAATCGTTCTAATGGATCAAAGGGGGTCATATGGTGACCTATGACCACATTTAACCTATTACATGACGACATATGTCCTCAGGGGTGCTAGAACCCCTTGGTCAACCTATGACCCCCTTTCACCCACAAAAATGATACAAATATGTCCTTAGGGGTCCTAGGATCCCTAGGGACATATTGCATTATGTAATAGGTCAAAGGGGGTCATAGGTCACCTTATGACCCCCTTTGACTTATTAGAATGATTCTAATATGTGTCTAGGGGTCCTAGGACAAATAGGAACATATGTCATCATTTAATGGTTCGAAGGGGGTCATAGGTCAACCTATGACCCCGTTTGACCCACAAGAATGATTCTAATATGTCCGTAGGGGTCCTAAGACACCTACAGACATATATAGTCATGTAATGGGTTGAAGGGGGTCATAGGTCAACCTTTGACCATCTTTGACCTATAAGAATGATTGTAATATATTTCGAGGGATCCTAGGGACATATGTCATGATCTAATGGGTTGAAATGAGTCATAGGTTACCCTATGAATCTCTTTGACCCATTAGAATAATTCTAATATGTCCCTAGGGGTCCTAGGACCCATAGGGACATATGTCATCATTTAATGGGTCAAAGGGGATCGTAGGTCAACCTATGACCCCCTTGGACCCACAAGAACAATTCTAATATGTCCCAAGGGGTCCTAGGACCCCTACGGACATATGTCATCATGTAATGGGTCGAAGGGAGTCATAGGTCAACCTATGACCCCCTCTAACCTATAAGAACGATTCTAATATTTCTCAAGGGGTCCTAGCACCCTTGGAAATAAATGTCATCATGTAATATGTCCCTAGTGGTCCTAGGACCCCTAGGGTTATATGTTGTTATGTAATTGGTCGAAGGGGGTCATAGGTCACCCTATGACCCCCTTTGATCCATAAGAATGACTCAAATATGTCGCTAAGGGTCCTAAGACACCTAGGGACATAGGTCGTTATTTAATTGGTCAAAGGGGGTCATTCATTTGGTCAAAGTAGGTCATAGGTAAACCCGTGACTCCCTTTGATCGAAAAGAATGATTCTAATATCTCCTTAGGGGTCCTAGGACCCCTACAGACATATGTCATCATTCATTAGGTCGATGGGGATCATAGGTCAACCTATGACCCCATACGACCCGTAAGAACGATTATAATATGTCTCTATGGGTCCTATGACCCTAAGGGACATATGTCGTCATGTATTGGGTCGAAGGGGGTCATAGGTCAATCTATGACCCCCTTTGACCCATAATAACGATTTTAATATGTCCATAGGGGTCCTATGATGCCTAGGGACATATGTCATCATTTAATAGGTTGAAGGGGGTTATAGATCAACTTATGACCCCCTTTGACCCATATGAAGCATTTTAATATGTCTCTAGTGGTCTTAGGACCTCTAAGGATATATGTCATCATGTAATGGGTTGACCTATGACCCCCTTTGACCCATTTGAAGCATTACAATAAGTCCTTAGGGGTCCTAGGACCCTAGGCACATATGTCATCATGTAATGGGTCGAAGGAGGTCATAAGTAAACTTATGACCCCCTTTGACCCATAAGAATGATTCTAATATGCCCCGAGGGGTACTAGGACCCCTAGGGACATATGTCATTTTGTAATGGGTCGAAGGGGATCATAGGTCAATCTATAATCCCTTTTGACCCATAGCAACAATTCTAATATGTCCCTTAGGGACATATGTCGTCATGAAATGGGTCGAAGTGGGTCATAGGTCAACCTATGACCCCCTTTGACCCATATGAAACATTCTAGTATGTCTCTAGGGGTCCTAGGACCCCTAGGGACATATGTCATCATGTAATGTGTCGAAAGAGATTATAAGTCAACCTATGACCCACTTTGACTCATAAGAATGATTCTAATATGTCTCTAGGGGTCCTAGGACACCTAGCGAAATAAGTCATCATGTAACAAGTCGAAGGGGGTCATAGGGTCCTTTGACCCATTAGAATAATTCTAATATGTCCCTAGGGATCCTAGGACTCCTAGGGACACATGTTATCATTTAATCAGTCGAAGAGAGTCATAGGTTAACCTATGACCCCTTTTGACCCAGAAGAACGATTCTAATATGTCCCGAGGGGTTCTAAAACCCCTAAGGACATTTTTCATCATGTAATGGGTTAAAGGTGGTCATAGGTCATAAAATTACATCGAAAGGGGTTATAGGTCAACCTATGACCCCCTTTGACCCATAAGAACGATTATAATATGTCCCTAAGGCTCCTAGGACCCCTAGGGACAAATGTCATTATGTAATTAGTCGAAAGGGGTCATAGGTCACCCTATCACCCCCTTTGACCCATAATAACGATTTCAATATGTCCCTAAGCGACTTAGGACCCCTAAGGACATATATTATCATGAAATGGATCGAAGGGGGTCATAGGTCACCCTATGACCCCCTTTGACACATTAGAATGATTCTAATATGCCCCTAGAGGTCCTAGGACCCCAAGGGACATATATCATCATTTAATGGGTCGAAGGGGGTCATAGGTCAACCTATGACCCACTTTTACCTAAAAGAATTATTCTAATATGTCCCTAGTGGTCTTGAGACCCCTAGGGACATATGTCATCATTTAATGGGTCGAAGGGGGTCATAAGTCAGCCTATGATACTTTTTGATCGACAAGAACGATTCTTATATGTCCCTAGGTTTTCGAGGACCCCTAGGGACATATGTCATCATATAATGGATCAAAGGGGATCATAGGTTAACCTATTACCCATTTTGACCAACAAGAATGATTCTAATATGTCCCTAGGGGTCGTAGAAACCTTAGGCACATATGTTGTCATTTAATGGGTCGAAGAGGGTCATAGGTCAACCTATGACCCCCTTTTACACATAAGAATGATTCTAATATATCCCGAGGGATCCTACGACCCCTAGGGACATATGTCGTCATGTAATGGGTTGAAGGGGCTCATAGGTCAACCTATGACCACCTTTGATCCATAAGAATGATTCTAATATGTCCCGAGGGGTCCTAGGACCCCTAGGGACATATCTTATCATGTAATAGGTCGAAGGGGGTCATAGGTCACCCTTTGACCCCCATTGACCTATTAGAATGATTATAATATGTTTCTAGGGGTACTAGGACCCTAGGAACATATGTCATCATTTACTGGGTGGAAGGGGCTCATAGGTCAATCTATGACCCCCTTGGACCCATAAGAACAATTCTAATATGTCCCTAGGGGTTCTAAGAACCCTAGCGACATATGTCATCATGTACTCGGTTGAAGGGGGTCATAGGTCACCCTATGATCTCCTTTCACCCATTACAATGATTCTAATATGTCTCCATGGGTCCTACGACCCATAGGGACACATGTTATCATTTTATGGGTTGAAGGGGGTCATAGGTCAACCTAATACCCCTTTTGATGCAGAAGAACAATTCTAATATGTCCGTAGGGGTCTCAGAACCCCTACAGACATATTTTGTCATGTAATGGGTCGAAGGGGGTCATAGGTCAACCTATGACCCCCTTTCACCCATAACAATGATTTTAATATGTCCCTAGGGGTCTTAGGACCCCTAGGAACATATGTCATCATGGAATACGTCGAAGGAGTTTATAGGTCAACCTATTACCCCCTTTGACCCATAAGAACGATTATTTTATGTCCCTAGGGCTCCTAGGACCCCTAGAGACAAATGTCATCATGTAATAGGTTGAAAGGGGTCATAGGTCACCCTATCACCCTATTTGACCTATAAGAATGATTTCAATATGTCCCTAGGCCTCGTAGGACCCTTAGGGACATATGTTGTCATGTAATCGGTCAAATGGAGTCATAGGTCACCCTATGATGCCCTTTGAGACATTAGAATGATTCTAATTTGTCCCTAGGGGTTCTAGGACCCCTACGGAAATATGTCCTCATTTAATGTGTTGAAAAGAGTCATAGGTCAACCTATCACCCTCTTTGACCCACAAGAATGATTTTAATACGTCCCTAGGGGTCTTGACCTATGATGCCCTTCAACCCATTATATGATGACATATGTCCCTACGGGTCCTAGGACCCCTAGGGACATATGTCATCATGTAATGGGTTGAAGGGCATCATAAGTCAAGCTATGACCCCATTTGACCCATAAGAAAGACTCTAACATGTCCTTAGGGGTGTTAGGACCCCTAGGGACATATGTCATCATGTAATGGGTTGAACGAGATCATAGGCCACCCTATGACCCCCTTTGCCCCATTAGAATGATTCCAATATATCCCTAGGGGTCCTAGCACCCCAAGGGACATATGTCATCATTTAATGGGTCGACGAGGGTCATAGGTCAACCTATGACCTCCTTTGACCCACAAGAATAATTCTAATATGTCCCTAGGGTTCCTAAGACCCCTACGGACATATGTTGTCATATAATGGGTCGAAGGGGGTCATAGGTCAACCTATGATCCCCTTTGACCCATAAGAATGATTCTAATATATCCCAAGGGGTCCTAGCACCCCTCGGGACATGTCATCATGTAATAGATTTGATGTGGTCATAGGTCACCGTATGACCCCCTTTGACCCATTGGAGTGATTCTAATATGTTCTTAGAGATCCTAGGACCCCTAGGGATATATGTCATCTTTTTATGGGCCGAAGGGGGTTATAGGTCAACCTATGACCCTCTTTGACCAACAAGAATGATTCTAATATTTTCCTAAGGGTCCTTGGAGCCCTAGGGACATATGTCATCATTTAATGGCTCGAAAGAGGTCATAGGTGAACCTATGAGCCCCTTTGACCCACAAGAACAATTCTAATATGTCCCTAGGGGTCCTATATGTCATCATTTAATGTGTCTAAGGGGGTCATAGGTCAACCTATGACCCCCTTTCATCCACAAGAACGAATCTAATATGTCCCTAGGGGTCCTAGGACCACTAGGGACATATGCCATCATTTAATGGATCGAAAGGGTTCATAGGTCAACCTATGACCTCCTTTGACCCGCTAGAATGATTCTAATATGTCTCTGGGGGTCGTAGGACCCTTAGGGACCTATGTAACAATTTAATGAGTTCAAGGAGGTCATAGGTCAACCTATGACCTCCTTCTACCCACAAGTACGATTCTAATATATCCGTAGGCGTCCTTAGACCCCTACAGATATATGTCATCATTTAATGGGTTGAACAGGGTCATAAGTTGATATGTGACCCTCTTTGATCCATAAGAATGGTTCTAATATGTCCCTAGTGTACCAAGGATCCCTAGGGACATATTACATCATGTAATGGATCGAAAGGGGTCATAGGTAACCCTATGACCCCCTTCGACCCATTAGAATGATTCTAATATGCCCCTAGGGGTCCTAGGACACGTAGGAAAATATGTCATCATTTAATCATTCGGAAGGGGTCATAGGTTGACCTATGACCCTCTTTGACCCACAACAATGATTCTAATATGTGCCTAGGGGTCCTAGGACACCTGCAGACATATGTAGTCATGTAATGGGTCGAAGGGGCTCATAGGTCAACCTTTGACCACCTTTGACCCATAAAAACAATTCTAATATATCTTAAGGGGTCCTAAGACCCCTCGGGACATATGTCATCATATAATGGGTTGAAGCGAGTCATACGTCACCCTATGACCCCCTTTGACCCATTAGAATGATTCTAATATGTCCCTAGGGGTCCTAGGACCCCTAGGGACATATGTTGTCATTTAATGAGTCAAAGGGGGTCATAGGTCAACCTATGACGCTCTTCAACCCACAAGGACGATTCTAATATGTCCCTAGGGGCATATGTCATCATTTAAAACTCAGAAGAACAATTCTAATATGTCCCTAGGGGTCCTAAGACCCCTACGGACATATGTCATCATTTAATGGCTCAAAGGGGGTCATAGGTCAACCTATGACTCCCTTTGATACATAATAATGATTCTAATATGTCCCTAGGGGTCCTAGGACCCCTAGGGACATATGTCATTATTTATTGGGTCGAAGGGTCTCATAGGTCAAGTCATGACCCCATTTGACCCAAAAGAACGATTCTAATATGTCCCTAGGGGTCCTGGGACCCTTACAGACATATGTCATCATTTAATGGGTCGAAGGGGGTCACGGGTGAACCTATGACCCCCTTTGACCCACACGAATGATTCTAATAAGAAATATGTTGTCATGTAATTGGGACCTTTGATTCATAAGAATGACTCTAATATGTAATTGGCAAAGGGGGTCATAGGTCAACCTATGACCTCCTTTCACCCATAAGAATGATTCTAATACATCCTTAGGGGTCCTAGGACCCCTAAGGACATATGTTGTCATTCATTGGATCAAAGGGGGTCATAGGTAAACCTATGACCCCTTTTGACCCAAAAGAATGATTCTAATATGTCCAGGACCCCTACAGACATATATCATCATTTAGTGGGTCGATGAAGGTCATAGGTCAACCTATGACCCTCTTCAAGTCAAAAGAACAATTATAGTATGTCTCTGAGGGTCCTATGAGCCTTAGGGACATATGTCATCATGTAATGGATCGAAAGGGGTCATAGGTCAATATATGACCCCCTTTGACCCACAATAACTATTTTAATATGTCCATAGGTGTCCAGGATGCCTAGGGACATATGTCATTATTTAACGGGTTGAAGGGGGTCATAGATCAACCTACAACCCCCTTTGACCCATATGAAGCATTCTAATATTTCTCTAGGGGTCCTTGGACCCCTAAAGATAGATGTCATCATATAATGGGTCGAAAGGAGTCATAGGTCGACCTATGACCCCATTTGACCCATATGAAGCATTATAATATGTTCTTAGGGGTCTTAGGACCCCTAGGGACATATGTCATCATGTAATGGGTTGAAGGGGGTCATAGGTCAACCTATGACCCCCTTTGACTCATAAGAATGATTTTAATATGTGTTGCAGGGTCTTAGGACCCCTAGGGACATATGTCATCATGTAATGGGTCGAAGGGGCTCATAGGTCAACCTATGATCCTCTTTGACCCATAAGAACAATTCTAATATATCCCGAGGGGTCCTACGACCCCTAAGGACATATGTCATCATTTAATGGGTCTAAAGGGGTCATGGGTCACCCGATGACCCCAATTGACCCATTAGAATGATTCTAATGTGTCCCTAGGTGTCCTAGGATCTCTAGGGACATATTTCATCATTTCATGGGTTGAAGGGGGTCATAGGTCAACCTATGACCCCTTTTGACCCATATGAAGCATTCTAATATGTCTCTAGGGGTACAAGGACCCCTAGGGACATATGTCATCATGTAATGGGTTGAAAGGTGTCACAGGTCAAACTATGACCCCCTTTGACCCACAAGAATGATTCTAATATGTTCTTAGGGGTCCTAGGATCCCGAGGGACATGTGTCATCATGTAATGGGTTGAAGGAGGTCATAGGTCACCCTGTGATCCTCTTTGACCCATTAGAATGATTCTAATATTTTTCTAGGGGTCTTAGGACCCCTCAGGACATATGTCATCATGTAATGCATCAAAAGAGGTCATAGGTCAACCTATGAACCACTTTAATCTATAAGAACAATTCTAATATGTACTTAGGAGTCCTAGGACCCCTTGCGACATATGTCATCATGTAATCGGTTGAATGGGCTCATAGCTCACCTTATGACCCCCTTTGACCTATTAAAATGATGCTAATATGTCCCTAGGGGTCCTAAGACCAATAGGGACACATGTTATCATTTAATAGTTCAAAGAGGGTCATAGGTCAACCTATGACCCCCTTTGAACCAGAAGAATGATTATAATATGTCCTTAGGGGTCCTAGAACCTTTAGGGACATATTTCATCATGTAATAGGTTGAAGGTGGCCATATGTCAAGCTATGACCCCCTTTCACCCATAAGAACAATTCTAATATGTCCCTAGGGGTCCTACGACCCCTAGGGACATATTTCGTCATAAAATTGCATCGAAGGGGGTCATAGTTCAACCTATGACCCCCTTTGACCCATAAGAATGATTATAATATGTCCCTAGGGCTCCTAGGACCCCTAGGGACAAATGTCATCATGTAATGGGTCGAAAGGGGTCATAGGTCACCTTATCACCCCCTTTGACCCATAAGAACGATTCCAATATGTCCCTAGGTGACCTAGGACCCCTAGGGACATATGTTATCATGTAATGGATCGAAAGGGGTCATAGGTCGCCCTATGACCCCCTTTGACATATTAGAATGATTCTAATATGCCCCTAGGGGTCCTAGGACCCCTAGGGACATGTCATCATTTAATGGGTCGAAGGGGGTCATAGGTCAACCTATGACCCCCTTTGACCCACAAGAATGATTCTTATATGACCCTAGGGGTCCTAGGACCCCTAGGGGCATATGTCATCATGTAATGGATCGAAAGAGGTCATAGGTCAGCCTATGACCCCCTTTGACCCACAAGAACTATTCTAATATGTCCCTAGGGGTTCTAAGACCCCTAGGGACATATGTTGTCATTTAATGGGTCGAAGGGTGTCATAGGTCAACCTATGAACCCCTTTGACCAATGAGAAAGATTCTAATATGTCGAGGTCATAGGTCACCCTATGACCCCCTTTGACCCATTAGAATGATTGTAATATGTCCCTAGGTTTCTTAGGACCCCTAGGGACATATGTCATCATTTAATGGGTCAAAGGGGGTCATAGGTCAACCTATGACCTATTTTGACCCACAAGAACAATTCTAATATGTGCTTAGGGGTCCTAGGACCCCTACGAACATATGTCATCATGTAATGGGTTGAAAGGGGTCATAGGTCAACCTATGACCCCCTTTGACCCATAAGAACAATTTTAATATGTCCCGAGGGGTCCTAGCACCCCTGGGGACATATGTCATCATGTAATAGGTTGAGTGTAGTCATAGGTCACCCTAGGACCCCATTTGACCCATTAGAATGATTCTAATATGTCCCTAGGGGTCTTAGGACCCCTAGGGACATATGTCATCTTTTAATGGGTTGAAGGGTGTCATAGGTCAACCTATGACCCTCTTTGACCCATAAGAATGATTTTAATATGTCCCTATGGGTCCTCAGAGCCCTAGGAACATATGTCATCATTTAATGGGTGAAAGGGGGTCATAGGTCAACCTATAACCCCCTTTGACCCACAAGAACTATTCAAATATGTCCCTAGGGGTCCTAAGACCCCTAGGGACATATGTCATCATTTAATGTGTCGAAGGGGGTTGTAAGTCAACCTATGACCCCCTTTCACACACAAAAATGATTCTAATATGTCCCTAGGTGTCCTAGGACCGCTGGAGACATATGTCATCATTTAATGGGTCGAAGGGGTTCATAGGTCAACCTATGACCCCCTTTGACCCACAAGAATGATTCTAATATGTTCCTAGGGGTCCTAGGACCCCTAGGGACATATGTCATCATTTAATAAGTCCAAGGGGGTCATAAGTCGACCTATGACCCCCTTTGACCCACAAGAATGATTCTAATATATCCCTAGATGTCCTAGGACCCGTACGGATATATGTCATCATTTAATGGGTCGAAGAGGGTCATAGATCAACTTATGAACCTCTTTGACCCATAAAAATTATTATAAGATGTCCCTAAGGGTCCTAGGACCACTAAGGACATTCGTCATCATGTAATGGGTCGAAGACCTATGACCCTCTTGGACCCTCAAGAATTATTTTAAGATGCCCCTAGGGGTCTTAGGACCCCTGGGGACATATGCCATCATTTAATGGGTTGAAGGGGGTCATAGATCAACTTATGACCCCCTTTGACCAATAAGAATGATTCTAATATGTCTTTAGGGGTCCTAGGACTCCTAGGGACATATGTCATAATGTAATGGGTTGAAGGGGTCATAGGTTGACCTATGACCCCCTTTGACCCATAAGAATGATTCTAATATGTCTCTAGGGGTCCTAGGACATATATCATCATGTAATGGGTCGAAGGGGTTCATAGGTCACCCTATGACCCCCTTTGACCCATTAGAATTATTCTAATATGTCCCTCGGGGTCCTAGGACCCCTAGGGACATATGTCATTATTTAATGGGTCGAAGGGGATGGTAGGTCAACCTAGGACCCCCTTTGACTCATTAGAATGATTCTAATATGTCCTTAGGGGTCTTAGAACTCCTAGGGATATATGTCATCATGTAATGCATCGAAGGGGTTCATAGGTCAATCTATGACCCCCTTTGACCTGTAAGAACGATTCTAATATGTCCCTCGGGGTCCTAGGACCCCTAGGGACATATGTCATCATGTAATGGGTTGAAGTGGGTCATAGGTCATCCTACGACCCCTTTTGACCCATTAGAATGATTTTAATATGTCACTAGGTGTCTTAGGACCCCTAGGGACATATGTCTTCATTTAATGGATCGAAGTGGATCATAGGTAAATCTATAACCCCCTTTGACCCACAAGAACAATTCTAATATGTCGCTAGGGGTCCTAGAATCCCTAGGGACATATGTCGTTATGTAATGGGTCAAAGGGGGCCATAGGTAAACTTATGACCCCCTTTGACCCATAAGAACAATTCTAATATGTCCCTAGGGGTCTTCGAACCCCTAGGGACATATATATATATATATATATATATAAAATTTATAGATTATAATACTAATATGATAATATATTATTATATATTAATAAAATAGCTTATAATAATAATAATATATTATAGATTATAATAATTATATATATATATATATATATATATATATATATATATATATATATATATATATATATATATATATATATACATTACGTTATTATATTTTATAAAAATATAGGAAAAATAATAATAATATAATTTAATAATATATATTATATTTTTAGATTGTAATAAGAATAACATAATATATTAATAGATTATATGTTGTATCTTTACATTATGTTATTATTTATATATAATATATTATAATATATTTTTACATAGTAATATGAGTGAAATAATTGATAAATTATAAATTATTAGCTCACAAACTCAATTTTCCCTCCAAGATGTCTCTGGCGGCATATCGGATATCCGATATTACTGGCATCAATTTCTAACATATTCCTTGTCCCTGCAAACCCGACAACATCATTTTTTTAGTTTTACAAAGAGTTGCATTTTGGGGCCCAACCAATCGAAAAAAGTTCGAAAATATAACCCTAGGTGTCCAATATTGTCATCTAAATGGGGAGCAGTAGTCGTTGAAAGGCTAAATTCAAAAGGAAGATATCCAATGAAGACATTGCGACATATAAGGAAGGGGACAAAATGGAACACTGAAGAAAATGACAAGGTATGCTAAATATCAGTCAAGTTGACGATGAATTAGTCGAAGGTGAAATCATAGAGTCAGATAATGAATATGTACAGTTGGAGAATGAAAATTGACCTATTGAAAATGATAATGCTGAAATTGAAAAAGTAGAGAATACAAATTTTGAAGACGAAATGCTACCAAGTCATAATCCAATTGCATAATTGACCATGTTGAACATGACAATGCACAGGAACCTAACGCACAAGAACCTTACATATCTCCTAATTATAATCGACATGAAGGTTGTAAAACACCAAAATGGATAATTGAAATTGATGAAATGATTATTACTAGTTTGGAAGGGAAAAAATTAGAAAGAACCATTCAGTTATGGGCTTCAAGACTATATAAGATATTTTTTGGCAACAAGATAGTGCTAGAGCAATGTAAGCTTTTTATGCACTTATTAAAGATGCAAAAAATGAGACCTATGCTTTCCAAATTGAAGATTCGTGTCAATAAAAAGTTAAAAAGAAATACCATTATTGTGAAGAATCTTTTTAGTGCTCTCAATAGCATTGCCAAAAATAGTAGGGAGAAGGATAACAGAGCTGCTCGAAGGGTTATTACAACCTCTTTGGTAAGTCATCATTTAAGAAAGGGTAGATATATGAGACAAACTTGTATTGATTTGAATTTAAATCGTACTACTTTGAGAAGAGCACTTAGTCAATGAGAGAAAATTGATGATCCTCTTCAAAATGAAACATGGGCATTTGGTGGGAGACATCCACATTTTGATAAGAAGCTATCCGATGATGTGACGAAAGAAATTACACAATTTTGGCACTCTAACTCATGAGAATCATTGAATGCTAAAGATGTGTTAAAGTTGAGAATTGGCATCAGAGACCGCATGCCACATCCTAAACACTATTTGGAGGTAAGTCAAACTATGTTGTTCAAAAAATTTAGAAAGAGTCATCCAAGTCTTCATATATCACAAAGGGCTTTTGAATCTTTGAAGCTATTTTATTGTGTGCCACTCAAAATTCGAAATACATGTTGTTGCAAATATCATGTTGAGTTTTTTATGCACTATGAACTATTACGCTCCATCCGTTCTACTTTGGATAGTAAAGAAATGTTCTAGGATTTTGGTGCTAGTGGGCTTCCAAAATCATCAAGAGACTTGCTAGATCAACTTTTATGTCGTAGAGTTGATGGTTGTTTCTTTTATAGAAATGCTTGCTTAAATCAAAAGTGTTCAGAATGTGGTGGCTTATCAAAGTTTGACGCATGTTTCCATGAGGGGTGCAAACAAGATCTTGGAAAGACAATAGTGAAAAAAAGGGTATATGAAACAGTGAAATACACATTGAAGAGTGGAGGTGAGAGCTCTAGATGTGAATTGGCTAAAGAAGATATCAGTGTGGCTAGTTTTATTTCAGATTTCAAGGCAAAACTTTTTTACAAGTATGCAAGACATAGTCACAGGTCTCAGTTGTTGGATGAACAATTTAGAATGTGCAAGGAAACTTTTCCCATTGGCACTATTATATCAGTTGTTGATTTTTCTGAGAACTACACATTGCAACCTCAAATTGAGACACAATCTCAGTATTACAACTCTATTCATATTGCTATTTTTGTTCACATAACATATAGACATGCCCTTGATAGTGTGAAAGATAATCGGAAGATTATTAGAGAGTATCATTTTTATATGAGTGATATAGATCTCACTCTCACGAGTTTGTGCAACATTGTTTTGAGAATTATTTTGATTTTTTACATAAGCATGCAATTGCTATGGATAGACATATCATTTGGTCAGATAACTATACAGGTCAATTCAAGAATGCTCGCATATTTTATTGGTTGTGTAGGATGCACGTAGAGAGAGGGGTGCCTCATATTTGGAGTTTTTTTGAGTTCGGCCATGGAAAAGGGGAACATGATGGAGTAGGGGCATGTGTGAAGAGAGATCTAGTTAAGGAGCAACTAAAGATTTCAGCAGTAGAGCTTCTTGATGCTCATAGCATTGTTGATTGGTGTAGTTTAGCATTATCATAGGGGGGGACTCTTGATTCAGTGGTACACAAGTTCTTTTGGTTGGTTGAGGAAGGGTCCGTAACTGATAGATTAGATTGTGCTATAGTGAGAGACTCATCAAAAATGCATTCATTCCAAAGCTCTAATTCTAGTACATGGACCATTTGGACACGACACCTAGCTTGCTTTTGTCCTAGTTGTTTTCAGTGTGATTGGGATCACTGTGAGTCAAGTGAGTGAGTGGACACATGGGCTCCACATTATCTTACTCCATTTTCTATCTTACCCTCTATCAGAAATGATGACATGGAAAGTTCACTTGAGCATAACCATCTATCAGATCTACTTCAGCCAGGACATGTCTTTGCATTGGTTACACCATAGGGGAATGATGAGAAATCTGATTATTAGTTAGCACGTTGTGTAAGAGGTAAACAAAAACTTGCACAACCGATCACAGATGATGATGGATTCACATATCCTACTGGTTCAGTGGTTGTCGCTAAAACATGTCTGCGGGCATACATGCTTAGAAGGAATGTAATTCTTGCATTCGAAGACTATCAGAAGCACAAAATAATTCTCATATATACGCATCTTATTATAGCAACAAATGTAAAGTTGTTGAAGCATCAAGGAATACCAATAGCAAAAAAACTTTTTACTATTGCTAATGATGATCATGAAGCCCTGTTGGAGACCCTAAAACAGAGAGAGGACCCTATTGGAACACTCGACTAGGTATATTTACTTCTTATGTTATTTTCTTCATAATGATTCAATGAACATATGATTATCTTGTTTAATACAATAAGTTACTAATTTTTTTTATGATATTGGAATGTAGGTAAATCATGAAGAGTTGGGGGGGGGGGGGGCGCAGGGGGTGGGTATTGGGGAGAATTCCTAGGATTTATGATGTATTATGATGTAAAATGTGAACTTTTTTTGTAGATGGTTTTTCTAATAATGAAAAAGACAGGTTAAATTAGTTGCACATTCTAATTTTTATTTTGGTAGGTTCTTTGGAATTATAAGAGGAAGATATTGAACAAGTTCTTGCAAATCATATTTGCATGTGATACAAGGCTATAAGGACAATTTTAAGAGCATTTATAACTATATGAAAGATAATTTCTTGCGGATATCTTATTACAAGTTTGGCTTTATCCTTATTTGACATAAAGCTGACATTATGACTATTAAAACTATTTTTATCAAACTAATCAAATAAGAAAAATATAGAAAGTATGGATGAACAATTAGAATACTTGATTTCTTCCATTTTGCAACCAATCATGGCATTTGAAAGCATAGTCATAGTATTGTATAATGTTTTGAAAGACTTTCATATTGAAAAGTTGTAAAGGACCATGAGATTTGAATTTTAGTAATGTCTAGGTTTGCATAGGGTAAGTGAGTCATTAGATAGGTCCTAATAAGGTCTCATAATAATCTCAAGTCATTTCATAAGTTGAAACATTCAATAAGTCACTTAAAATTTAGCTTATAACTTTAGAAAAATTCAAATCTTGAATGTAACGGCTACATGAGCATTTTGGAGGGAAACTCCATAGTTTAAATTTTATGAAGGAATAGGAAGTGAAACTGATTGGAGGTGATTGAGGGGGTTATTAAACATCCCCTGAAACTTATAAATAGTGTTTGTATAGACTGTAAGGGCAGTATGTACGAACAGATTCAAAATTTTGAATAAAAAAGCTTGGATTTTAATAGCAATTTGAAGGTTCTTTGGAGTTTTTGAGTTCTTTATGATATTCTAATGCATTGAGGCATCTTCTAAGATCTGTAAGGAAGTTTAGGACCAAGTTTTGATTTCATTTTTGAAGGGTTATTCATCTAACTTGCTAATTGTTGGCTGTAGTGGTCCTTTTCATAAGCATTTTGACAATTTTTTCATCTAAACATGGTCATTCCATGAAATGCTTACCTGATTTTTCATGGAATGCCATTTTCCTAACATGTATAATGTCTTCTAACCCTGAAATGATCAACCAACTAGAATAATTGGTGGCCACCAAACATAAAAGGGTGAAAACAAGGGTTGAAAGTGAGGGGACAATCCTATAGGAAGAGATTTTCCTTAAAGAGGGTAGTTTTTGTGAGTTGATTCATGTTTATGGTGATAAAAAATATATGTATAAATTTTGAATTAGTCCAAGATGACTTGGCACGTGTGAGATTGGTGATGCCCTAGGAACAAGGGTTTTGATAAGGTGAATTGGGGCTTTTGGGGTTAGGGAACCCATAGATTGAAATTGAGAGTGTATTTATCTAATTGAAGTCATTTTAGTAGCCTATTCAAAGTTTGGAGTCCAAATCTTAAGTCCTTCTAGTGGTTGCTTTTTAAATGCATCTTTTCTACATTGTTAAAAAATAGGAGAAGTGTGAAAGTTCATTGATATTTTCCAAAGGAAGGGTATCTAAGTCTTATATATGTTTTGTGAAAGGATAAAGGGTATCCAAAAAATCCATTTATTCAAGGAGTCTTTTGAAAAAAATAAAATTTATCCACCTATTTGTCTTGCTGCTGTCATAGAATTGTAAAGTTGCATAGACAACATTTTGGCATGTTGTGCATTTTGGCTTGAAAAATATTGAAACTCAAGGGTAAGTGTTGGAACATGGTGAATATGTCTAAACAAACTCATTGAAGCCTTAAAACCTCCTAGAGTTGACCATTTGTGAGATTTGACCATCAGGACCTAGAAGGGTCACTTGACACATTGTTACAAATTTACTCATTTTAGGTTGTTACTTGGGTCCATCACCCTATCCTATGCATCACTTGTATATTGTCAACATTTGGGACTGAAGCAACATGTTGCATTTGATCCTCTCCATAATCATCTTTATGTTCAATTGCATCATGGTTCATAGTGTTTCTTTGTTTTTTGTTGGTTCATCATGGTTACCATGCATTATTACAACCATGCCAACTCTTCCTTCATTGGTTACCATGCTTAGAATCATTGGAAAAATTGCATATACTCTGAATTTTTAGTAACAAGGTTCTTACAAAAAACTTTTACAATACTATAAAAATAATCTTCTAAGCTTTGGTTAGGTACCATCTCCAAATGAGCTATTCATTAATATGGTGATTTAACATCATTCTAATATGTTGAGCTCTTAGGCCCACCCCTTGAAACAATAGTAGAATAGATAAGAATTTCTTTGCATGCAGTCTCAAGCCTCCTCAAATGAAATAGTCATTACCAAGGTGGTTCAACATCACCCATTAGTGTTGAACCCTTAGGCCCACCCTTCCAACTGAGAGGAAATTTGGTTCTTAGTCCAATAACATTAATGAAATACAGGGAACACTAGTACAAAGCACCTAATCATTTTTCTTTTCTTGATGTAGTAAGGTCTAGGGATAGATCTGATGATCTCCTTGTGACCATCCACATTTGTAATGGACACAAGACCCCATGGTGCAACTATAAGCCTTGGCCATCAATTAGTCCAATAAAGTGAATTTTTGGTAAATTCCATGTTTTTTAGGTAAGTCTAGATGTTTAGAACATTATTAGGGTCCCTAGGAGTTTGTAGAGTCCATTTGCAATAAAACTTGTCTTAGCGCAAAAATTGCAAAAAGTTGCTTAGCAACTTTTGCAATTTTCTTGACAACTTCTCAAAATCTAACTCCTAACAGCTAAAACTGTTTGAATTGTCAGTGCCATTAGCTCCGAGTGGGTGGTTAACCCTAATGACACCCTTGTTCTGGCCACAGAGACCATCCATTGTCCGTGGCCACCCTGTACCGAGGAGTCCCCAAGGTTCTCTAAGTGCGTTTTGAGGTCGATCTTCAGAGGGTCATAACTCAAAGCTCGTGAGGGATATTGATAAACTATCAAATTCTACAGGACGGTGATGTTGAGGCCTAAAATAACCTATCTCATTTTCAAGAGATCACATTCTGTTTGGATTTGGTACAATGATCTCGCTCAATGCCAAAACTCGCAGTGTGCCTCAATTCATAGGTGCACCACAATGTAACTTGAAACCGCTGATCTTGGCATCAAATCGTCAGCGCCATTAGCTCTAGATGGGCAGGTGAACCCTAGTCACACCCTTATTCTGGCCACGAAGACCATCCATCATTTGCGGCCACCCTGTACCGAGGAGTCTCCAAGGTGCTCTAAGTGCATTTTGAGGTCAATCTTTTGAGGGTCATAACTCGAAGCTCGTGAGGGCTATCGATGAACTATCAAATGCTACAAGACAGTGATGTTGAGGGCTAAAATAACCTATCTCATTTTTGAGAGATCACATTTCGTTTGGATTTGACACAACGATCTTGCTCGATGCGAAAACTCATAGTGTATCTCAGTTCATAGGTGCACCACAACGTAACTTTGAAACTGCTAATCTTGTCATCAAATCATCAGTGCCATTAGCTCTAGATGGGTGCGTGAACCCTAGTCACACCCTTGTTCTAGCCACAGAGACCATCCATCATTTGCGGCCACCCCATACCGAGGAGTCTCCAAGGTGCTCTAAGTGCATTTCGAGGTTGATCTTTTGATGGTCATAACTCGAACCTCGTAAGGGCTATCGATGAACTTTTGAATGCTACAAAATGGTGATGTTGAGACCTAAAATAACCTATCTCATTTTTGAGAGATCACATTCTGTTTGGATTCGGCACAGCAATCTCACTCGATGCCAAAACTCGCAATGTGCCTCAATTCATAGGTGCACCACAGTGTAACTTTGAAACTACTGATCTTGGCATCGAATTGTCAGTGCCATTAGCTCTAGATGGGAGGTTGAACCCTACTCACACTCTTGTTCTTGCCACGAAGACCATCCATCATTCCCGGCCACCTTGTACCGAGGAGTCTCCAAGGTGCTCTAAGTGCCTTTCGAGGTTGATATTCTGAGGGTCATAACTCGGAGCTCATGATGGCTATCAATGAACTGTTAAATGCTACAGGACAGTGATGCTGAGGCCTAAAATAACCTATCTCATTTTTGAGAGATCGCATTCCATTTACATTTGGGACAATGATCTCACTCGATGCCAAAACTCGCAGTGTGCCTCAGTTCATAGGTGCACCACAGTGTAACTTTGAAACCGTTGATCTTGGCATCAAATCGTTAGCACCATTAGCTCTGAATGGGCGAGTGAACCCTAGTGACACCCTTGTTCCAGCCATGGAGACCATCCATCATTTGCGGCCACCCCGTACTAAGGAGTCCCTAAGGTGCTCTAAGTGCATTTCGAGGTCGATATTTTGAGGGTCATAACTTGGAGCTCGTGAGGGCTATTGATGAACTGTCAAATTCTATAGGACAGTGATGTTGAGGCCTAAAATAATCTATCTCATTTTTGAGAGATCATATTTTGTTTGGATTTGGCATAGTGATCTCGCTTGATGCCAAAACTCGTAGTGTGTCTCAGTTCATAGGTGCACCACAGCGTAACTTTGAAATTGCTGATCTTGGCATCAAATTGTCAGCACCATTAGCTCTGAATGGGTGGGTGAACCCTAGTCATACCCTTGTTTTGGCCATGAAGACCATCCATCATTTGCGGCCACCCCATACTGAGGAGTCTCCAAGGTGCTCTAAGTGCATTTTGAGGTCGATCTTTTGACAGTCATAACTCAGACCTCATGAGGGCTATCGATGAACTGTCAAATGCTATAAGACGGTGATGATGAGGCCTAAAATAACCTATCTCATTTTTGAGAGATCACATTCCATTTGCATTCGGTACAGCGATCTCGCTCGATGCCAAAACTCGCAGTGTGCCTCAGTTCATAGGTGCACCACAGCGTAACTTTGAAACTGATGATCTTGGCATCAAATCGTTAGTGCCATTAGCTCCAAGTGGGAAGGTGAACCCTATTCAAACCCTTGTTCTAGCCACAAAGACCATCCATCATCCGCGGCCACCCCATACCAAGGAGTCTCCAAGGTGCTCTAAGTGCCTTTCGAGGTCAATCTTTCGAGGGTCATAACTTGGAGCTCGTGATGGATATTGATGAACTATCAAATGATATAGGATGGTGATGCTGAGGCCTAAAATAACCTATCTCATTTTCAAGAGATCACATTTCATTTGCATTCGGCACAACGATCTCGCTCGATGCCAAAACTCGCAGTTGTTAGCTTAAAGAATAAATTTGACAACTGAGTGTCAATACACTTAACCAAGATCAAGAATAGGTGCCGAGTGCAATAGATGCCGAGTAATCTTCGGGTGCCGAGTAAAGTGTAGGTGCTGAGTAAAGTGTAGGTGCCGAGTAAAGTGTAAATGCCGAGTGAAGATCAGGTGCCGAGTAAAAGTTTAGATGCCGAGTAACACAATTTTGTGTAAGTGCCGAGTAACTCAGTAGAACAACATGTGCCGAGCAACAGAAATATTTCAGGAGCTGACTAATCCAGGATATCAGCATAAGAGTTTGGAATCGCACAAACTATGATGAAAACAGTCTTTACAGCCGACATAAGGAAATCTCGAAAGATTTAATGATCAGATCGAATCTTTTATATTTCCTATGTAATTTGCATGCAGCCAATAAGAAAAATGATAAAGGCATGCAACCAATCGGAAAAAGATAAGTATTAAGTGAAAATGAAGATTGAATATGGATCATAGATCTAGACCTAACCCTAAATCCTCGAATGTCTTTATAAGGAAGACGATATCTCATAGAGAAGACATGATAGAGAAGGAGATGATGAAGATGATGATATAGAGGAGAAGATATAGAGTGGTTGATATACTATTTTCAGAAGTGAAAGATATCAGATCACAAAGGATCAAGATCAGACGAAGCAGAACAGAGCCAACATTCAGCAATCAAGGATTGTAAACTATCAGGTTCATTTTACCTAATACTTTCTAGCCATTGTATTAGCATGGAAATCCTATGGTGATAGGTTAGCTTAATAGCTATTTCATTGATCCTAGAGATAGGTGATTAAATCCTTTAACAGGGTGACACTTCATGTTAAGTGTTTGTAAATCCTCTAACCAGGTCACTATTGACACAGTGTAAAGCCTTTAACAGGGCAGGCCTTTAACAGGGCAAACCATTAGAAGTGGTTAAACAATATTGCTGTAGTAATTTTTGTGGGTATCATCCCCACCCCAGTTTTACCTTCTTATTTCTGGAGGGTTTCTGGGTTACCAATTTCAGGTGTTATATGTTATTGATGCATGTGTTAGTTTCATGTTTACTTAATGTATTTACATGCATGCAATTTATTTCCACATAAAAGTTTTATAGGAAAAATTTTAGTACTTCTGATTCACCCCCCCGCCCCCCCCCCCCCCCCCCTCTCATAAGTACTCTTTCCACATTTGAATATTCCAATAGTAGTGTGCCTCAATTCATAGGTGCACCACAGCATAACTTTGAAACCACTAATCTTGGCATCAAATTGTCAATGTCATTAGCTCTGAGTGGGCGAGTGAACCTTAGTGACACCCTTGTTCTGGCCACGAAGACCATCCATCGTCCGCGGCCACCCCGTACTGAGGAGTCTCCAAGGTGCTCTAAGTGCATTTTGAGGTCGATATTTCGAGGGTCATAACTTAGAGCTCGTGAGGGCTATCAATGAACTATTGAATGCTATAGCACAGTGATGCTGAGGCCTAAAATAAATCGAAGCTCGTGAGGGCTATCGATGAACTGTCCAATCAAGTCTCTTAAGTTGAGATATTTTGAAGTTATGTTGAAATTGAAAAGTTGTAGTATGAGGATAGCAACAAAGTGAAGTGTTAGTTATCAAAGATTATGAATTTATTAATGACTTGATGGTTGGGAATAGAATCCATTGTTGAGGAGTGGAGTCCTTAACTGTGTTGAGATTAGATTTGAAGCCAAGAGTTAGTTTCAAGGTTGAAGGTGGAGTTTAAAATTAGATTTGGGGTTATTTGAACCTTGTGTAGGAGATTAACAAGTGTGTTTATGTCATGATAGCACTTCAAATTATACATTGCATCCAAATTTGATAATAAAGGTTGTTAAAATGTTATTAAAAAATTATTGCATTTGAATTGAATATAACAAACATAATCAAAATTAATGATATTCCATAAACATGAACAATACACATGATCCACGATAAATTGAACAATACTAGATACTAAATTAATATGTATATCATTGTGCACATAAATGAAAAAAATATATATCAAAATACATGTATCCATAGAAAAAATTTTACACAAAAATATATCAAAGATCATGTATCCATAGACAAAGTACTCAAATATATATCAAAATACATAGATCCATATACAAAATGTGGCTGATCATGCCATCATAATGTGTATAATATCAATGTTTGTGTATACAATGTGGCATATGCCATCTCAAAATGTCTCATGATGCATCCTATGAAAACTATACTATCCTAGGGTGCTGGAGGATGATCAAAATGCAGCCTCTTTGCTGCACTAGGTGGATCAGATGCCTCCTACATAAACAAAAAAGGAAAACCCAAAGTTAGACTACTAAATTTATATGATTCTATGTATCTAACACTGAATTACTCAAATGCATAATGATCATTTTTGTAATGGAGATTTATACTATCAAAATTTCATAATAAATACCTCTCTCATCGACCTCCTACACCAGTCAAGAGTCCTCTCGTATGCCCTCAACAATGCTGGTACCTCTCTGATTGTGGGCTATATATGTTCAAATACCTTTGTCAGATGAATCTACAATTTAAACTATAAAATTATAATTCATAGCATGCTAAATTTATAACATATTTAATCATGAATTCAAACTACAACTTACTATTGTAGGTTCCTCCTCAGGAGTGAGTGGTCACGTCATCAAATCTACATAACTCTCCCGTCAGACCCCATGTGCACTAGGAGTCTCCTATGAGATACAAAATAGTAGTTGTTAATATCACGGAAATCAGTTTTGAATTTATATATTTATGAAGATAAGGATAATAAAAAATAAATGATACTTATATATACAATGGGGCTCTCAGTGCGAATGGAAATCCCTGATGGTCTACGATGCAGACTCTTTACAGGCTCATCGCCAGTAGCCACGCCCTATATATAATAAAGAATGTAATTAAATGGGATTACCACAAAAATTTTACAAGAATGCATCGATATTTAATCAAATAGAAAGTGCCTAATTACCTTTCCTTTTTCATGCTCCAATAGTTCACTTTAAGTTTCAACACAAATTCTGCATATAATTTTTTAAGGAAATAAAATGGTATGTCTAAATTTCCATGTGGAGGGATATCAAAGACCATCCACCAATGATCCCAAAAGTTTGCACATATGGCATCATTTTTGCACCATTTAATTGATAGTTTGGATTTTTTTGGGTCGACTGGTAAACCCATTTTCGGGTTCGCAAAAAGGCTAGCCAAATTGTCTTTGGTTATGTTGAGGGCTGCAACCTCATCATAGTCCAAACCATCATCAAACATCTCGTGCATTTCATCATGCCAATGAAGAGCGGCATTTTGTTGGTTCGTAAGGGTTTCAATGTTATCCACTATGGTGTTTAATGTGGATAACATAGGCGCCAATGTGGTACATTATTCTATGTTCTTTGCAAATCTCTCAACTCGGTGAGATTTTCATTTATCAAATCCTCGATTCGAGGAGGGTTTTGAGGGGGTAGAGGATCATTTGGTGGACAATTTTGCGGAGGTGCTAGATTTTTTGGTGGGGGGTTATGAGGAATATTATTCCTTGCCTCCGTGTCATCATTCTGATCAGCCATTCCTATTGAATTGCAAAATGTAATATATATTTAAAAAAATCTTAATTTTAACCATTTTTTTCAAAAAAAACCCTAGATTCAACTAAAACAAATAAAATCATGCTAAAATATATTGAATTTAGATTTAAAATGAGCTAAAAAAACAAAAAAAAATACTTTAATATCCAATATCCGATCGTATATCTGATATCCAATCACGGTGCAAATACTGGCCCCCAAATATGCGAAATAAGGACCTGGGGGTCTGATTTTTAGTTCCTACCATAGGCAGGATACTATAGCATCCAGTGCATGTTCTTTTTGCCTTTATTTGCTCTCCAATGAAGTCATTTGAGTTTTTCACAATTGCTTTTTCAAGAATGTTTCTATATTGTTGTTTAATTTTTTGACTTTTTAAAAAATTTGTAAAGCATTTTTGACATATGATTGTACAGTGAACAGTCAGTGTTGTGGGATTTTGCATCAATTTTTTATAGTTTTTTTTTTAAATCAAAAGTTGTTGGCTTAAGTTTTAGAAAGTAGGTAAGTAGGTAAGTCTATAGATTGTAACTAAAAAGCATGAAAAGACTTCAACATTAATTTCAACACATAATTCAAGTCACTTGTGTTGATCATACTGGTATGATCACGATACCTATGCAAGAAAGAAAATAATATCTTGGCAGCAGGTTTGATATTGTGTCCATAGTCTACAAAAAATACTTTGACAGTGGAGCTATTGTATTGTAGTGCCCGTGTCAAAGCATTACTCATTGAGCTGTTGTTACACCAAACCAAACTTTAACGTACAAATAAATTGGATAACTTTTACTTAGAGATGTACATTAGGGTGTCGCACTAATAGTGTTAATTTGGGGACAGCCTAACTCAAGGTGAGACCTTAGTTTTTCTTGGGATTGAGGATGCTGCAATAGCACTTGAACTCAGATAAGTGTGTTTGTGGAATGTCAACTCAATCCGTGCGGGCACTGCAAAAATGCCAGCAAATTCACAACTTTGAAAACTCTGATCATCTACATTCAAGCTTTGAATTTCAAAGTAGTACATCTAATGAATTGAATTAGCAAGAGATGGTAGTTTTGGCTCATTAACCACCAATCAAACTAGTAGTTTGAAATGGGCATAGTTCATAGAAAACTCCAAAACAATTAAAGGACGACAATTTCTTAGGTGAGTCTTTAGTTTAGTTGATGGAGTTGCATACATCTGACTTCATTTTTCTGAGTAAACAGTGTAATGAGTAAATTTTTGAATTTGCAAATCCCTTAATCGATGGATGATTTTTCATTGTTCTTTGTAGATGTCAGTGCCCACAGGTTACAAATACAGGGTTGAGCACATTTTATGGTTATGAAAACTAGACAGGAGACATTATACAGGTTTTCTTCCTTCTCAGGTAAGCATGTTTTGCTTCTAAGGCTTAGATTTCCATTCATGTATACTATGCTATCTAAGTCAATCGATTTGCTTGTTTTTGTATGCCTTTAGTTGTATCCATGATTTGGGTGAATCTAGTTTTCTTTACTCCCCATCTTACTCTTTTCTTGCTATATTATCAACTACATTCTACTGCTTCAGAAAAGATTTCTGTTGTTTATAAAAATCTTTGTTTTATGAATTCCAGCTATATAGTTATTTTGCTACATAAATACTTTCATTATGATGTCTGACTCATATTCTTTTTTGCAAGTAATTAATTACGTTCTTGCATAGTTAGCATTTTTGTATAACTTACTGTCTGCACTATTCTGAGGTAAATTTCTCTCAAAGAACCAAAATAATGTAATTGTTTTCTTGTCTTGTTGAAACCATGGAATAACGTGCTGGCTGTATTTTGAGTCACCTTTTATTTTTTTGATGAGAACAATACCAGGTGAACCGTGATTCAAATCTAGTTACCTCTTCTCTATTGTTCTCTATTCAAATATAAAATAAAAGTGTGAACCTGCTAAAATCCTACCCGTAAAAGCAGCTAAATAAAGAGAACAAAATCCCCCAAAAAATATTTGCTTCATTGGCACTGCAAGATACTAGCCTCCTTGTTCTTTGAAGTTTATATACTTTCTTCGCATCCAAGTATGGAAAAATAATTGGTGAAATTGATTTCTCTCAAGCCAAGTATGCTTTAGACTTGTTTTTATATGTAATGTCACAGATATCGGATATCTGATATAGCATATTATATTTTATATAAGATATAACATAAATCTTATATTTTATATATAATACATTACATTATATTATATTTTATTATTATAATATAATATATTATTATACCAAGCAAAATATATATATACAATATATTATTATATTATTATAATTTATAATATATTATACTTTTTAATTATATATTATATTATAATATATTACTTTATTATTATTATATTTTATATTATATTAGATTATATTATATTACATTAATATATATAATAATATAAAATATTATATTATATTATTATATTATTATAATATAATAATATTATTATTATATTATATAATAATAATAATATTATATTATATAATAATAATATTATATTATTATAATGTATTATATTATATTATATTATTATAATTTATAATATATTATACTTTTTTATTATACATTATATTATAATATATTAATTTTTCATTATTATATTATATTACATATATATATTACATTACTATATATTACAATATTAAATATTATATTATATTATTATAATATAATAATATTATTATAGTATAATATTATATGATTATAATATAATAATAATATTATTATATTATAGTATTATTATTATTATATTATATTATATTAAATAATATATTATACTATTATAATATAATATTTTTATATTATTATAATATAATAATAATAATGTTATAAGCAGTTGATTATCAGATATCCGATATGTGATCAGATATCTGATAATATCGGATATCCGATATCAAATCGGATATCTGATGCCAAATCGGATATCCGATAAGGCTCGGCCTTTCCTCCCAGGTTTGGTACCTGGATAGGTGGAAAAATGTCAGAGCGGATTTTGAAGCGCTTTTAGACGTCTTCAAACTCTATTTTTTTCACATCGCCACTTTTTGGCACACCATGATCTTGTACATACCCAATACTATTTGTATCTTGGATTATATTAGAATTAATCTAAATGAAGAAGATAATCTTGATGATGGTCATGATATTAAAAATGATATGCATGCTAGTGATTCTAGAGGATGAGGTTATTGATCTTGATCATTATTTTCTACACAATTATCAATCACTCTTAGTATTGAACCTACTAACCTATCTTCACAATGTGGTCCTTGTTTGGAATTGACTATTGTTTGTTCTACCATACTTCATGTTGCTCTTCTTGAAAGTTTCCTACCTTCTTTAAACACTATGAAGTGAGATTGGTGGGTGAGCGATGCACTTGATTAACATCTCTTGTACAATAGATTTATGTTTTCCTATTATAATGCATGTTTCCCTTGTAATGTGTTATTCTATATATTGTTTTTATAAATTTCTTTACACGATCCTTGTTTTAGATTAAGGTAAAAGCAGGTTTTGAAGGGGCCCCAAAACCCTTTACATCAAAGAGAAAGATAAACCATTAAGCACGACCATGTTTTGAAAGGACTTAAAACTAGCTAAACAACTAAACCAGGTTTTATAGGGACCTGTGACCAACAAATGTGACCAGAAAAAACAACCATAAAAACACTGGACCCTGGACAGTCCACAGACTAGAGCAAAGTAGCCTGAAAAACCACCCAATCCAGTATCCAGCAAACCAAAAACGCATCCAGTTTACCATCACAAAAAAACTAGTCAGCATAAGGGAACATGGGATTTTCCTTTTGATTTGAAGTTTCCCTTTTGTGATCGAAGGATCATATCTAAAGGGGGAGCAGAAGACTTAGTCTTATTCCTTTTAACCACAATCCAACCATCCTCAAACTTCCCTGCCTCAGCAACCCAATCCTCAGAAGACAAAGACCCATGGAACCCAGGGGATACAGAAGCTGCAACAAACTCCCTGTGAGAATCAGACAACTTTTGGCCCCTAGGAGGAACATCTGAAATAGGGGAAGAGACCAAAGCATCCACCTCAACCACCGGATCAGAATGAACACAATCCTCAGCCACAAAATCCTCAAGCATCCACCTCAACCACCGGCTTAGAATAGACGCAAGCCTCAGTCACAGAATTCGTAGGAGCAACTCGGGGCTGTTTTACCATGTAGTGCTCAGAGGAGGTCCCTAACCACCAAGAAGGTGGTTGCCTAGATTTGGATCTCCCAGCAGCACAATGAGCAGCAATGTGACCCGCCAAGAGACAATTCCTACAATGAAAAGGGATACCCTCGAAATCCAACAATTGTGTCCAAGAACCCCTCGGGGAATCCAAGAAAATCACCTCAGGAAGGCCCTTAGAAACATCCAAGTAAACAAGAAAGCGTGCACAGGTCGAATGGAGAATATCTGAAGTGTTAGCATCCACATATAAGAAATTGCCAATAACATTTCCAATAGTTTCAAAAATTGAATCTTGCCAAAGATGTAGCAGAAGATTAGAAAGCCAAACCTAGATAGGGAACTTATTAAAGGATTCTAAGAGTGGATCAAAATCCATATGCCACGATTTGGCCATAAGTGGAAATTTGCCTAGCTAAGAAAAATTATTGTGACACAAAATAATCTTCTTGTCACTAAAACTTTGAAACTTAGCTCTAAAAAAACCTTTTGCACATGGGAAGATGTGGACATTATTATCTATAAGTGGCATCCAGTTCTTGGAGATCCAGACATGTAGATTAGCAAGAGAGGGCCAGTAACCTTGGAAGCGAAATATGGCAGCCAAAGAGGAAAGTTCTTCAACCGTATGAAAAATATCTTCAACAGAATCTGGGTCTAGAGAAACCTTGATGGGTTTTAAAGCACTTACAGGCATCACAAGAGGCGTTACATGATCCTTGTTGCTTCATTGGTACAAGGTGATAATGGAGTCAAGCATGCTATAATCATTATTCTATATGTACCTTACTTCTTTTATATGTTGTTACATCTTGTATTGTACATATTCCATTGTTCATAAACATACCTTTGTGTGGTCTACTCGAGATGATGCAACACAATAACACATAATTATTTTCAGTCTACATAATGTCAGCCCCAAAATACTCTTCTTTGTAACTCTTACGTCTCTTTCTTCATTGTTTTGTAGTTCTAATTCCTTTAGGGAATGATGAAATTTCATTTTTACATAATATTTTATATATTATGATTAATCATACTAACCCCAAAGTTAGTATATTCCTCTTGTGCACTTTTTTCATGTGCTCATTTTCATTTATATGTCTTTTCTTGGGGGCATTTCACAATGGAAACATCTTTAGTGGATGTATGTACACTCTATTAAAGCTATTACTTACCATTACAACATTTGTAATTGTATTAAATATGGGACCATACACTCCACTCACATTTTGCACACATGTGGTATTCTTGATGACCTTATACATCTTTGGATCCCTTTTCATATTAATAACAATCCTTTAACTCTTGATCCCCATATTTTTGTATCCCTGTTTGCATTACTAGTAATCCTTTAAGACCTAATTTCCATATTGTTGGATACCTTTTTTGGATTACTGAAAATCCTTTAAGGTTTGATCCCCACACTTTGGATCTCTTCTTAGATTACTAACAATCATTTAAGGCTTGATCCCTTCTTGGTTTGATAACATTTCTTTAAGGCATGAACCCTTGTATTTATATCTTTCAATCTCCTAAGGACACTCAAATCCTTATGTCTGGATTGTCTTCTATCATATTCTCTTTTTGGAGACACAAATCCTTAAGGGTGAATCCTTGATGGGTTGACTAGCATGCCATACAGAGCTGCTAGACTGTGAATGTCATCTCTCTTTGCACACGCGCTTTTCCATGTAATTTAAAATAAGATGAGCATTCTTAGTGAGTCGGGATAATAACACCCCCTTTTGGTTTTTCATTTTGTTAGTGATGTTTCTCTTGAAATAATTTTGGACTCAACAAGGACTCAAGTCTATTGGGGGCTTGCTTTTTTCTCTGTCTCCTAAGTTCTAATGATACCATCTTATGCATTTGAACAACTTTACCATGAGTTTGGGTTTGATTCATTCTTATGCTAAAGTGAAGGCTAAATATATCATCTTTAAAAGTGTACAATTTCTTTGTAAGACCTTTTATCCCTCCTTCTTAGTCCCCATTTCAATGATCTCCTAAAACATGGGTGTTTCTTACTCAAACTAGTATCTTTTTTCTAAGTTTTTGCCTATTTTGACTATTTTTTTTCCATCTCGAAGATCCTAGAGGGAATTCCAATAGGAAAACACCCTAGGAAAGGGTTGAGGTCATCCTTTACCCTAAGTAAGGGTCAAGTTTGTCTCTTATATGAGGATTTTTTTTCTTAGATACCAGGCCTATTTTGGGATTTTCAATCTTTTCCTAACCAATTTCAATTAGACCATTTTGGATTTGTTCCAAAAATCTATGTAAACAGAGACATACTAGATCATTTGATCATCTATTATTATCTTCGGCATCTTTTCTATATGCAAGTTATTGATCCATTACACATGCAATCAATTCATTTTTTGTGAAAGCATACATTCAAGTCATCATTCACAATAAAACTTTCAAGGTGCATTCAAGGAGTTCACACCAAGAAAGAAAGTATTTGTCGAAATCCCTAATTCATGTCATCAATCATGTATTTCCTTCACAAGAACTTGTTAGAAATAAGTAATACTGAGAGCGGGGGTATGGGGTGAATCAGTATCCCACAAACTTTTGCTAACAACTGACTATTGTTAATTACCTTAAAACATAAATATGAAAGTAAACTAACAATATTAAACAGTAATAATAATCATACACAGAGAACTCATAACACCATATTTTATTAACTACACAAATAAATAAACCTGTTCAGCCTATTATTACTGATTTTCAGCTGGAATATTCCATAAATCAATGTATTTATATCATAAGATCTTCATATTTATTGCTCATATGAAGCTGCTTCATTCTGTGCTTTGAACTTGCTCGCCATTTGAGGTCAATGTCCCAACAAAGCTTGATATCTGATGGAATTGGTGAATCCAATTTAGTGGTGCTCACACAACTGCTTATAACGGAGTTGGGATCTGTTAGAGCCAAATCCTCTTCTGCAGGTTTTGTTCAAACAAAATATTTATCAAACTCATGAATAGATTGGTAAAAGAAAATCATCTATCTTCTGATTTTTCATTCAACGGAAGCTCAGAAACCATTCAGCTAAAAACCCATACCACTCTTCACACTCTGCAGAAGAAGATTTGTTAGATCTGGCTCTAACTCTGTTATAAGCATTTTTGTCATTTCAACAAGATCAGATTCATCAACTCCATCAGATACCCAGTTTTACTGAGATGTTCAATTGTGAAGAATAAATCTGTTTGCTTGAGGCATCTACTATGAACAAAGAAATCAACAAGAGCAACGTCAAGTGAGCCATGAATATATTGACATAAATAGAGCAGGTTTATGGAATAATTCAACCCAACTCAAACCAGCCAATCAGCTGAACGCCTTTATTGCCTCATAAAGTTGTTTTCATGGTACAATTTTTTCCACAAGATTGAGAAGATACAAGCTGAATTCATTAATAATAATGAAGAAGTCAGCTCTTTTTCCATATGCCAGAGAATATGGAAAATCAAATACTAAAATTTTTAAAAAAAATTCATTGTGTTTTTGTTTTTTCAAAATTTAATTAATGGTACAATTTGTAGGAAAGATAGCCACATCCAAAAATAATAAAGGAGATTGTTAAAGCATTTATCAATTGAAAATTGAAAAAGATATTTTTAATATAAGTTAGAATATCTTTGATTCGTTTATGAAATTAAATTATTGTCAAAATGAAATAGTGACAGTTGTTGGAGTACTTGTGCATTCATTTAGAATCAATTAAATGTCAAAGCATCAACCAATCACTATTCAAAATTAAAATTTGTTATCAAATTTATAAAATTTACATTTTTTTCAATTTTATTTTAAAATATACAAATTATTTGTTGAATGTGTTCCAATAGTAAATTAAATTAAAATCATTTGAACAAATGTTATAGTAAATTTGTAATTTATTTCATTTTCATAAAATAGCCATTTTACTTTTTTCTAATGCCTTTTTTTGTCCTATTTTTATTAACAATATAATCTTAGAAATAAGGCATTCCATGTCATAAAATATAATAGAATCTTTCACTCATTTTTTACATACTCTCAAATTAAATTAATAACAATCGTCAATGGGGCCTTGGTCTATTGGTGAAGTTGAGTGGCTCATAAAGAGCCCATTGGGGTTCAAGTCTTGTTGAATGCAATGCTCTGACATCATAAGAGATGGGGTCAAGATCATACCCCTTGACTCTAAGATGAAGGGGCACATGTAAAGGGATGAGGTTGGGATCATACCCCTTGGCTCTAAGTTGAAGGGGCACATGTAGGTTTGAACCCTTCATTAAAAAAACCATCAAGAACAATCTTAGATTAAATCATTCATCTAAAAATTGGTAATTAAGACATTACAATAGGAGAAGAAATAATGTAAAACTAGTTATGATTCATATTTCTTATGTGAAACGGTGCAATTCCAAATAAAAGAAAAATAATATGATGTAAAAGAAATAGATCTCATACCACAGAAGAGATGTTTGTAGTACAAGATGTCTTAATATCCAATGTACATAGAAATAAAATAAAGTCTTTTCATTGGGTACCAAAGTCATTCTTTACACATATTTGCAATGAGAAATGCCTCATTTCTATAGAACTCATCCTAACAATGCAATGTAGGTTAATCTCATCGAAGGCTAACTCATGAGTCATCGCCTGCTACAATTAATCAAATGAGTTATCCACATGTCCAATGTAACTAAATTAAGGTATGTAAGCCACATGTTGGTACCTACTGTTGGAATCCTACTAGGAATGTGAGATATAATTTAGCATATGTCATGCCCAAAAAGTAAGGGGCAGTAACACACACAATTTTTTTTTTTTGAACAATAAGATGATGGGGTCGACAAATGTTCACATGATTAACTAAGATTAAGCAAGACAACGGGGTCAAAAAGTTTTAGGGTTTAACTATAATGGAACTAATTGTGATTAATTGTTACAACCTTAAGGATGCTCTAATAACTAGGCTCTCACTGCTAGATGAATAACCACGTTGTCGCTACATCTTTAATCCATTACCCTAGGCTTAATGTCATAAATTACTACTTTCAACTTCATTCAGATTACCCTTTTTTTAAAAATTTTTTTAATCCAAAGTCTAAACTAGCCTAAATTTTTCTCCAACTTACTCATAACCATCTACTTGATTAATTTATTGTTTAGCATAATAATTGATGACAAGAATGAATTCAATAAATGTATATTTTAATCTAAACTTTGTTTGAATTATTTGCAATTTAAGTTCATATTAAAATCGATCTATAAAGCTTGTAATAGAACATATCTAATGAATGAGACATCAAATTACAATATTCAATTTCAGGAAGATACCTTTTTACTGGAAACTAATTCAATATTCTAACATTTAATCACTTACCTAGTAATCGAAGCTAATCCAAATTTTGAATTAGACATACCTCTAAAACTATCTAAACATAGACATTAATTAGAACGACCATGACTAATTTAATTACTACCAAAATAAATTGACCTAAATTAAATTTTAAACTAACATAATCTAGTACTAAACTAAAGATATGACCAAACTGAATTAAATTTCAAAGTAAAATAATACTGCTCAACTAATGCTTAAATTTAACACAACTTAAGATAAACTTAAATAATAAATGAACTAAAAACAAAAACTACTTTAAAATTAAAACTTATAATAATAAAACTACAAATAAGCAATTGCTAACATACTAACTAAAAAGAGACATGGCTAACACCAAGCTAACAACAAAACAATATTACTAACTACTAATCTAATGGGATGATTTATATAAATAAAGAAAACTAATAACAATACTAACTAATATTAATCCATGAATAAATGTTCATGATAAAATTCCACCAATTTTTTTAAGACTAAAAATTTAAATGACAAACAAACTAAACTAAAATAAGGTAGCCAACATTCTAACTTAAATGAATTTATTCTAAAACTAGCCTAACATCTAATCCTACTAAAACAATAACTAAACTAACAATCCCCTAACTTACACTTGGCAAAGGGAACAAGTGGACTATCCCATCCACTTTCCCCATTCTCCCCTGTGAGAAACATGCCACCCTGGGATGCTTGGCATGCTACACAGGGAGTTGGAGCGCTGCCCAAAACCATCCACCTTAGGGAATGTTGGAGATCCCAACAAGGAAGGTGGTGTCAGAAAATAAATCATTAAACCTTTGCTTGGGTTGAAGGCTGCCCCACCCACTTGCCTTGGATGTCCACCAAGGAAGTGACACACTATCCCATGATTGAATTTCACAGCCCAAATACACTCTCTCCAAGGAAGTACGCTATGGATGGTAGAGGGGTGAAGGAAAGAGTTTGGAATAATAACTGCACAACATTAATGTCTTTATCATTCAAATTGCCATATCTCATGGTCAAGGCAAGGAGGTTGACAAGAATTCATTGGCTATGAGGAGAATTAGAATTAATTGCATTGTCCTGAGAGATACGTCTAGCCTTTCCTCACAAATTTATCTTTGTATAGACATAGAAGTCTAGGGTCACAAGGGTTAATAGAAATCAAGTCTATTGATTAGTTTTAGGATAGCTATAAGGAGGTAGTGAATGCATAAAGTTTTGTTGGTGAGAGGTGTCACAAGATGCCCATATGATATCTTAATTATAAATGCATTTTATCTATAATCTTTTTTAAAAGTTTAATATTAGATTTTGGTTGCAACCAAAGGAATAAAACAAAGAATATTCTCTGTGGCCTAAGAGGGAATTAAATTGTTTTCCCATACATTTTCCAGAGAGGTCTTTTAAGCCTGGAGGTGCACATTTTGTTAGAAACCAATTTTCACTAAGAAATGGCATAATGTTTTCTTTACTATAAATTCATTTTATTCTCAAGAGTGCAAGGGATATAACTTGTTTTACATCTACTAAATTATGTCTTAATTGTTCATTATGCCACAAGGTGAATCTTCCTTCTTTTCTGAATTCAAGAAATACATGATCTCTAGTTCAATTGATTATATTCAAATGGAACTTAGCAATGAAGGTGTTAACTTTGTGATTGCAAAGTAGGATTTCTAATTCATCTAATTACTTAATCATATATTGCAACATCAATATCTCAATTTGCAATGTATTAACAAAATTGGAACTTGGAGATTTATAATTTAGTGTCAATATATATCAATTTATTTTCTCACAACATATGCAAAATTTGAAACCACTTAAGATCAATACAAGGGGGAATTCATGATTAATTTCTTTCTCTATTATTCATCCTGGTTCAAGGCTCCATCAGGAAAGAACCAGTAAGAAAACCCGATGTCTTTGCCACTACATCAAATTCAATTACAATTTACACAATATTACAATTCAAGGAGATTTCTTCAAGGATTCCACAATAGAACTTTTATCAATTGACTTCATTGCATCAAGAGTAAACATGGAAAATACAAGAAACAACATGGAGATAACATCACAAGGAGATAAGTAAAATGAACATACATTCCCACCCGGTTGCACAATAGGTCCAGCAATGAACCAATATAGGGGAAAGGTGGATTTTCTCAATAGGAGAAGTCAATCACCATACCTTCACTTAGCCTTTTCGGGGCTTAAAACTTCAAGAATTTCCATTCTTTCTCAAGGCCCTTTCGAGGCTACATCCACAAGGATTTTCATTCTTTACCATATTCAAGAATTCTCAATAACAACAAGGTATGGGATGAAAAGTAGGGGCCCATACACCCTACCCTTTCTCCCTCCTCCCTCCATGAGAGGAGACTCTACACTATTGAGGTCCAACTAATGCCCTTTCCCCAAGCATGGCCACTTCTTCCCTACCCAAGCATGAGTGTTGCCAAATACATCCCCATGAAAATCTCTCAAAAACAATCAACACACCAAGAAGGCATAAGAATAACTTCAAAGAAAACAAGATAAAATCCTTCCCAATACCACCCTCAACACACAAGCAAGAAATGCATATCTACACATTGTCTCCAACATGATTCAACAAGATTCAAAACATGAACACAAACAAGGAACCATTCATGGAGTGAAGAACTCCTACCTTCAAAAAAAGGGTTATGGCAATGGTGGTTTGAGAAGAGCTTCCTTTTCTTCCTTCAATCTTCAAGACTTCCTCCAAACTAGAGGATTGGGTGACAAAAAAAACTAAAGTTACCCCAAAAGGCCTCTAAGTATGGTCCTTAACTCCAATAGGATTCAAGTAACTCAAGATGGAGGTTGGTTTTACTAACCCAAGTAAAGGACAACCCATTTTCGAAATCAGCCTATAATAGGGTTTTTAAGAGACCCTAAGAGTCAACCTAGGAGGCTAGAGGGTTGGAAAGTACCCCCACCCATACCCTTATCCATAGGGGTGCTTAAATTTAATGTTGCTAAGCCTTAAAGGCTTATTAGGAACAATTTAAAAGTTAGGAGGATAGCAAGATCAATTTACAAAAGAATTACAATATAAGGTTAGCACAAAATTAATAAGTAGTTTAGCTTCGCTTTTCCGTTGATTTGTCTCGGCTAATTTTCCTGCACACTCATTGCACACATCAGTAGGTCCAAAACCATATGCATAATGCGAATTACATATTAGAGGGATTATATAAATTAAAGCATCCATTTCTAAGAATTAGTTGTTCATCTAATTCTACTCATATTTCTAACCTTCCAACTTGCATAACCAAATGTGTTAGCATTGCATACATTTTATTTCATCATTATACATATTTATAAGCATTAAATGGAAAAATCAAATAACTAAAGTAAGCATCATACATCGCAAAATAGCATAACAATGTTCAGTGTATCCAATAATGTTCTGACATGTTAGCATGAGTATCAAAATAACAATGTGTCATCGGTGCTAGGATGGGTTGGGGTGAGGCCTCACAACATAATTCATTATACACCTCATTAACCTTAATCTTATATGTAATCAATCATGCAATGTCATGTAATAACAGATCTAACATCAACCAACATGAACAAAACATATAAGCAAGTAACACATGACATAGGATTTGGTAATGCAGAAACCCTCCAATGTGAAGGTAAAATTGTCGTAGGGATGACACCCATAAAGTCTTCACTACTAAAATTATCAAGCACATGTTAGGGCTATGATTTAATCACTTATGATGATCTACCTTGTGAGGGATCTTCTTTGCTAAAAGAATATAAGACTATTTTTGGGAAAAAGAGGGGTAAAAATTTATTAAGACATAAAGGATTACAACAAGGAGAGCTCAGCAAGGAGCTCTATCCTGAGCAACAAGTTCATCGAATTCTTGCACCAACTCAAAGGTAAGTTGCCCCCTATCCATAGTATTCTAGGCCAGAGCATGACCAGAAGCCCATTTGGCCAAACAATTAGCAACTTTGTTCCATTCAAGAGGAATGTAAGTAAACCTAATGAATTCAAGAGAGGTACAAAAGAGAACAGTTTGATTAACAATAGTGCTCAACTGCCAACTAACATCCTCAAGCTCCTACGAGAAAAATAAGTTCACCACCACTTGGGAGTCAAACTCTCAAATAATATTGCACCATCCCTACAAATAACATTGTTCCACGGCATATAAAATGGCCTGAGCCTCCATGAGATTGTTAGTGTAGTCACCCTTATGTACTAAGAAAAATAATTTAACTTCACTAGAACTGCAACAAGCCACTCCCCTAATACCAATAGGGCCTAGATTCCCACAAGACCATCAATGTTAATTTTCATAACTCCATGAGGAGGAGGATTCAAATGCCCCTCTTGATTCACCTATCCTTTCCTCTATTGTTGAGGCTGCTTGGGCACTCTTTGATACCATTGAGTTGCAACCCCATCCTGAAGATGAAAATTGAGGCGATTGCATATAGCAAGATCAACCGGATCCATAACCCCATCTAGCGCACACTTCACTTGAATAGTTTCCTAAAGAGAATGTGAGATCTTCCACCAAAGATGCATAACACCAATCTGAACATCTTGGAAGATGTGACAATTCCTCTCCAACTAGATATGCCAAAGACTATTAAACCTACTTTACAAAAGGATTTAAACTTCACAACTAAGTGATAACTCTGTTAGGAGATTTACAATAGGTCTGTTAGGACCAGTCTATTAAGAGATTCACCTAATACACTAGTTATAATGTAATAGTACCATGATCCTTTGGTCTACACTAATTTACTGATAACAGATCTTCTCTCTCTAATATCTGATCATCTTAATGTGACCAATATGCAATATCTTCTCACTACACTGCTTAATCACCTTTAGTCCTTCAACATTTCATATATACTCATTGGTTCTCCTTCAACTTCGCATCAATGTATTTCTCTCACTTACAACAACATATTCAATCATGAATCCTTGCTTGTATAGCCATGTTAAGAAAATTCTAGATAATAATCAATGATTATCATTCATCCTTTTTTCTCCTTAAGCTTTCCAATTTTCTAATGGGTTCTTTATCTTGCATAAGGATTAGTGATATAGAATTACATGCATAATCACCTCCTTGATCTTTTCCTTAGTTATAGAAACACGTTACATGCTTAGTAAAATGATTTCAATAATATTTTGTGTCATTCCAAACTCCTATACACAAACTGCATAACTCGACACACATAACCTCTAACACTTGGTCGTGTTTAATTCTTCTTGTTGATTCTCGACATATACTACGCTTGGCTTAAATTGTTTCCTCTCTAAATTACTTGAGTCATGTGGTACTTGAATTATATCATTTGTTATCTTCTAGATATCTCGACAACAACTAAATGTTTGGTGAGTATTATACGCTCAACACATATTGAACTTGTGGATGTTTATTCTTTGTAGCTCAGCCTTCATTGTGACTCAATTGTAGTGTTGGCTAACTAACTCTTCCTTGTAAATGACTAAGTGTTTTCCACTAATATACAATACCAAGATTTCTTTTATGATAAAAAATCTCCCTATTTTTCATTAGTAGCAAAAACACATCATGATCAACAAAATCTGACATAACAAAATCTACAAAAAATTAGCTCTTGCTTATGGTGTGCTCCATACCTATAACTCGGTGTACATGTAGTACACTATAACTGATATTTTCAAAATCTTTTCCAAAAACCTTTTTGTTTAGAATTAAATTAATACAATGTCCCCTTATTTCTCCCACTACTGAATCTGAGGCCATTTTTTGACCATTATTGGTCGAAATTTTGACCTACATTTCGACCAAACTTCGACCAACGCATTGGTCGGAATTTTTTTGGTCGAAAGTTTGACCCACATTCTAGTTGGTCAAAATTTTGACCAATACGTTGGTCGAAAAACCTCTATAACCACAATGCAAGTTTTGCCTAGGATCGGTCAAAATTTTGACCATTGAAGATTTCCATTTTGACCAATATAAGTAGAAATTTTGACCAACAATGGTAGAAAGTATTGGCCATGAAAGCTGGAAAGTTTGACCAATGAAGGTAGAAATATTGACCAATATAGGTAGACATTTTGACCAATAAAGGTCGAAAAGTTAGACCAACAAAGGTGGAAATGTTGACCAGGAAAGGTAGAAATTTTGACCAATGATGGTCGAAAAGTTTGACCAATGAAGATGGATAATGTGGACCAATAAAGGTAGAAATTTTGACCAATGATGGTCAAAAAGTTTGACCATTGAAGGTAGGAAATATTGACCAAGAAGGTAGAACTTTTGACCAATGAAGGTCGACAATTTTGACCACTGAAGGTAGAAATTTCGACCAATGAAGGTAGAAATTTCTACCAAAGCCTAGGTGTAAATTTTTTTTAGGCATTCTATAAAATAGTTCACATGCTTTCCCTATGATATGGCATTTTGCATGCATCCTGCAGTGTCTCATCCGACTGATGATGGATTACGGAGAGTGATCTGAAACGATGATGCTAAAAAACATCACAATCAAATCCAAAATGAACTTGCATTACAAATGGATTGTGGAAATCTGATATTGTTGATTTTGTATGCATGTCTACCAGGACAATCACAACTTAAACATAATATGTTTAAGTTGTGATTGTCCTGGTAGACATGCATACAAAATCAACAATATCAGATTTCCACAATCCATTTGTAATGCAAGTTCATTTTGGATTTGATTGTGATGTTTTTTAGCGTCATCGTTTCAGATCACTCTCCGTAATCCATCATCAGCTGGATGAGACATTGCAGGATGCATGCAAAATGTCATATCATATAGAAGGCATGTGAACTATTTTATAGAATGCCTGAAAAATATCGACAATAACTAATCAAATTGTCGTAATCACCGACAGTAACTAATATGCTTCTTCATTAATATGCCCGATACAATAACCAAACTTAGCAACTATGCACAAAAACTTATACGCTAAAAGGAAATCATTTAGGAGATACAAAATTTGAACAACCATATGTTAAGATTCTACAATAAAACATCACTTGCCAGAGTCTAACAGTTGAGATTAAGTTCGTCATCCTCCCTACAGTATGTTCTGATGGCCTGCACATCCAAAAAAGTTCCAGCATCTCGAATTTGTAGAATAAGAATTGTTTCATAGAAAATGGACATGATTGACAATAAATCATCATATAAAAAGACTCCCATGTGAAGCATGAATAGCAAAGGAAATGAATATGGGTGATAGGGAAGAGAATTCAATAATAGAGGCTTTTAACTTTAGTTATATATAGTCATGATATGGGTAATGCACAACTGCCTCCTGGATTCATGTTCCATCCCACAAATGAAGAGCTCATAACACATTATCTCATTAGAAAAGTTTTAGACAACAATTTCACAGGAAGGGCCATTACTGAAGTGGACCTCAACAAGTGCGAGTGTCAGGGAGGGTTCAATTCCCTCCTTTATTATTTACTGTGCGTATAATCCCACACACCCATTTGATCTCGAATGATATGTAATGAATGCTGAGTGTTTGTGTTGAGTGCTGAGTAAGGCTTATGTGTTTGGCACAAAAGAAAACTTTAAGTCTTGTACCAAGGAAGCAACTGAGCCAATCTCTTTGTCAATAAGGGTGCAGTTTTGCTAGTGTATCCTTCACAATTGTTGTATCTACAAATTTTGAGGAATGATTCTTGATATTCCTCTTACAATAAGACATACATTTGAGATCTACCATAAGAGTGGGGACCAATGTGAAAATCTGAGTCTAAGTTGATGATAATTTCCTATAAATGTTGTTCTATCCAATTTTTGTTATAGGATATCAAACAATCAATCCTTATTCAAGATTGGATGTGTTTCTTGTTATAATGGAATTTCAAGGCCTTCAACTACTTTGATGCTTTTGATGTATTATTTTGAATAAATATATTAAATACAACATTAAAATATATCGCCTTAAATGTATGTTTTCCATGGGTGTTTAAATAGTGAAATAATATTCACTTTATATGTTGTATGGGAGGAATTTTTGTTTTTTGTTATTTCAAAGCCTTTCATATGAAATGGTGGTTCCTTGATTGTTTTGCTCACTATCAAGATATTTGCCAAATGGTAAAATTAAACTACCATCTTTGGAACTTATCAATGAACAATTCTTGGAAAGTAAAATGCATAGCAAATAAATTGGTCAATTGTACAGTTTGGATGGAGGATAAATGCATCCAGAAGAGAAGTACACATCTAGAAGAGAAGTATTGAACATGGGCATTATGTCCATCTCAATAATATATGTAAGACTCCTCTTATCGATAGTCATTGATGCTCTCTAGATCAAAG